>MNCI01001580.1:0-12881 GCA_015680685.1 Gnetum montanum
ATTTATAGATATGACGGTGGACCGTGATATCGCGTACGCGATATCACGTCTCAGTGCATGTCGCGTCTCATCAACAATGTATGGTCCCTTTCAACATGTCTAAAACTTGGCCTTTTGGGGTAAATGACTAGGATTGTAATAAAGGATCTTGTCACCTTGTTTTATAGTTACATTCCTAATCCATGAATTGTGCCTAAGTTTGAAGTAATGCTTATGAACTTCAATACCCATAAGTGCTACTAGTCAATTCTCATCTAAAATATTCAGATTCATTAGACATTCCTTTTGGGCTAAACTCAAATTGAGGTCAAGTTCACTAGCCATAGCTAAAGTATGAAGCTCTACTTAGATTGGAAGTGTTGGCAACTTGGCATAGACGAACTCATATGGGATGTACCCTATAGGTAATTTCTAGGATGTTCTATAACCCCATAGAGCATCGTTTAATTTTGTACTCCAATCACATCTAAACCTACTAATTGTCCTAGTGAGTATTCTAGTAATTTCATGGTTGGTAACTTCATCTTGACCATTCGCTTGGGAATGATCTGGTGTTATTAATTTATGGTTAACCGCAAGTTGTTCCATGAATTTCTTAAAGGTAACACTAGTGAAGTGGGTTCCATTCTTTGATATTAGCATTCTTGGTACTCCAAACCTATTCACCACATGTTGTTGACAAAACTGGATAGCTATTTTTGTTGTATAGTCTTTCACTGCTGCTACCTCTATCCACTTTGTGTAGTAATCCATAGTCACAGTAATATACACTTTTCCATTTAACATCGATTGAATGAACCTCATGAAATCAATTCCCCAAATACCAAAAGGCTCTATGGATATATCCAATGTTGTGATCCTTCATATCTGGTCATGACTCCTCCATCTCTTTGGCAACGTTCACAAGATTGTGTGAACATGTGGGCATCTCTAAAAAGAGTAGGCAAAAAGTAGCCTGCCATTAGTAGTTTAAGTGTCATTCTGGGCCTTGCACAATGGCTACCACATGGCCCTCATGGGTGTCCTATAAGACTCTTTGCTAGTCATGATCTGGCACACAACATCTAACAAGCCAATCTACATAGATCTTATACAAGTTGCCATTAATTTTCATATATTGTTTGGCTTTGTGAAGGAATTTTTCATGTTGTTTTCTAATACAATCAACAAGAAGCTCTTGTGTTGTGAGATAAGTCAGGTACTCTATGATCCATGGCTTTCCTGTCAAATCTACAGCCTTGATTATCCTGATAAAAATTTGATAAAGGTTTCACTTGGTTTTCTGAATCTCATTTCAACCTTGATAAGTGATTAACTACTATGTTTTATATTCCTTCTTATTAATCATTGTGATTTCAAACTCTTGAAGAATCACAAGACATCGTATCACTCTAAGATTAACTGTTGGCTTGTTCATTAGAAATTAGATGGCACTATGATCAATGTGGACATAGATTTGGTAACCAAGCACATAATGTTTGAATTTTTTAAGTGCATACATCATGGCCATACGCTTCTTTTTAGTTATGGTGTAATTTAGTTGTGCTCCAATCATGCTCTTGCTAGCATAGTATATGTAGTATGGTCTCTTCTGATCATCAAGTTGTGTTATTACTACACCAAGTGTGTAGTTGGAGGCATTAGTCATGATATGAAAAGGCCTTGACCAATACAGAGCTTGGAGGATTAGTATCTCAACTAACTTCTACTTTAGGGCTTTGAATGTGTTTTCACATGACTTAGTCCACTCAAAGAGAGTTCTATAAGCGATTTTCTATATTTGAAAAATTTTCAATGAATATGCGATAGTATCCCATATGGCCTAAAATGGATCTTACGTCTTTTACTATTTGTGGCCATTGAGTGATATTTTGGATGACTTTGATCTTTTCATGATCTACCTCAATACCCTTCTAGGAAATTTTATGTCCTAGTACTATGTCTTCTTGGACCATGAGATTGCTCTTCTACCAATTAAGCTTTAGATTAGTTTCAACACATTTTTAAGTACTTGCTCCAACCGGTCCAATTCTTGTTTGAAATCTAGCCCATATGTAGAAAAAGCATCCATGAAAACTTCAACACCATTCCTTATCAACTTTTGGAAAAGACTTAGGATTAGTCTTTGGAAGGTTGTTGGTGCATTGCAAAGATTGCAAGGCATTTGTTTGTAAGAAAATGTTCCCCATGGACTACTGAGCATGGTTTTATCTTGGCCTTCAAGTGCAATAGGGTTTTGATTCTATATATTGTACTTATCCAAAAAACTATAGTACTCATGTCCTAAAATTTTGTTTAGGACCTAATAAAAAAATGGCAAGGGGAAATGATTCTTAAACATGGTTGAGTTCAACATCTAGAAGTCGATGCAGATACACCATTTTCCTCCCTTCTTTGGAATGATCACCAAAGGACTGATCCATTCACTATTTGCGATGGGATAGCTGAATCCTGCCTTTAGCAACTTTTCCAATTTTTGCTTGACTACCTCCTTGAGTTTAGAATTAAGCATTTATCAAGGTTGGCATTTTGGTTTGACTACAGGATTAGTGTAGATCTGGTGTTGAAAAATCCATGGATCAATTCCCATGATCTCATCATAAGATCACAAAAATGTTGTAGGCCATCTGTTGAGCACTTCTAGTAGTTTCCTTTTTTGTTCTTTATCTAGGTTAGCATTGATAATCACGAACTTCTTGTTGTTCAGAAATGCATATTCTAACATTGTTGGTAGGGCTTTCATTTCTAATGGTTCTAGTTCCATTGTGTCTAGGATCTCCAGGTGCCCCTAGTCTATTTCTTCTTCCTAATTATTATGAGGATAGGAATATCTTTTTTTGAGCTACTCTAGCTTGTCTATTTTTGCAACATAGGTATTGATGATTAGTTCTTCTAGTTCCATCTACTTGTTGGATTGAGTTTCTTTACTTNAATAGCTTAGATTCATTGTGCGAAATTGCACTCATTATCACTATATGTGATACATGGAACTCTTCGTCTCTATATGATTCTAGCCTCATCTTACTTGGAAATTTCCAAGGACAAATCATGAATTCCCAACTTAGCATCCACAATGCTAAGCCAAGCTCTTCCCATGATCTTGGAAATTCTCCCTTGTTTTTTCCCACATGGATTACTCAAAAATAAGTAGGATAAGACCAACCACTAATGGTAGTTTCACATCATCCACTTATCCAAGTGGAACTATGATTGACTAGTCTACAAGCTCCAAGCGAATGTTGCTTTTCTTTAGTGGTGGTAGGTTCCAAGCTTGATACATGTCTTGAGATATCGTATTCACTCTCGACCTAGAATCTTATAGATCTTTGCATGGTTTTTGTTGTGATATTTGGAGATAGACCAAGGGACTTCTTGGATCAGTTCTCTTCTATGGGAGAGCCCTTGCCTTAATCCAATGAGTTATGGTCTAACTGAGCATGACAATGGTGACATTTGAACTTGATGAAGTCAAAAGCTTGTAACATTGAGAAGGACTTGACGTAGATGGGGTGGAATTAGATGTGTTTCCCCTCCACTGAGTCTTTTCCAAACTTATTCTAAAAAATGGTTGTTTCTTAGATTGAGACTCGTAAGTAACCATGCCCTCATGTGTATTAACTACCCTTGTAGCACTCTTTTTCTGGGGTTGTGATGGCAATTCCCCCTACATAATAGGAGTTGGCACTGGTTGCAAAGGATTTAGATGTTGGGTAGAATGACCAGTTGTTGGAAGATGCAAATATGAGTTGGAATCAGTCCTTGGTGGCATTTATCTATGGTACTCTATTGGATAGTACTATGGGGTTTAAATAGCTACATTACTAGGTGATAAAGGATGTTGGACATGGTATCCATAAGGATTAGGTTTTTGATATGGATACTATTGGTGTGGTCGTGGCATGACCCATGATTGGGGTTGTTGTCACTACTAATAATAATGCTCTTGTAGTTGTGACAAAGTTCCACTAGGATAGTACATTAGTTGAAGGTTCTGTCAGTAGTTACATTGAAGATAAGATAGCTATTTGGGCATCTTTCTTTTAATAAATTTAGGATTGAGTGCGTATACCCCCATTTCTTATAAATGTGCCATGATTGGACAAAATCCCTTGCAATGTTCGTATTGACACACAGTGTAACCTTTCTCGTCTATAGAATTGGTTTTAGAGCACTCAACCACTAAAGTAACTTTGCCTTTTTGTCCAAACCTCTTCTTCTTTCTCTTGTCTTTGCCTTTTTCAAAGGCCTACTCTACTCTTTCCTCCATAACTTTTAAAGAGTTTGTAACTTTCTCATTGACTGAATCCCATAGCTTCCCTACCTGTGCTGTTATATTAGTGATGAACTTTTGAAGTGGTAGGGTCTCCTTTTGAATTGCATAATCCAAGGTTTCTTCCTCTTGGATCTCACACAGCCGTGCATCTCTTTTTTTGATCAATGAATCTTTGTTGTACTCTTCAGCTGACTCTCTTTTTGATAGCTCACCTCCCTCTTTTGCCACTTGTTCAATTAGTCTTTGAATTCAATGGATGGTTAGTTCTGATAATCTCCCTTGGGCATAAACCCCAAGAGTCTCTCTAGTTTTACTTCACAACCCATTTATGATGTGCCTAAGCTATTCCTTTGGCAGAAATCCATGGCCTAGGCATCTATGTAACAATGAATACTATTTGTCCATTACTACATCAAGGGTATCATGAGTCCCTTATTTCCATCCCTCAATTTGTTTTTGCAAGTTTGACACTCGTGAATAGGTCTAGTATTTGTCATTAAAGATTTTGAGCATGGTACTCTAGTATCTAATGAATTCAGGTTTCAATGACTTGTACCAGCTTTTCGCTTCATTCACAAGTGTTCTAGGAAACAACTTCAATTTATTCCAATCACTCTATGTTTTAAAGGGCATAGGCATCATGGAATGCTTGAAGGTGATGTTGCGGATCAATGTTGTAACCACCTTCAAATCACGACATATTGTTCATGTCTAGCCATTTGATTCAACTATCTCTCACGTGCTTAGTTGGTGTGCAAACCGCTTCTTGAATATTAATCATGCTTTTGGTTGCCATTAGGGGTTCATTATCGTGATTGGGTTTGTATGCTCTATTGTAGTGGTGACCCCTTCTATGCTCATGCCTCTCTTAATCCTCTCTTCTATCTCTTCTTTTTCTTTGTTCATACTCTTCATCTTCTGAATCAAAGTATCTTGAATATCTATCATTATGACCACACATTCTCTTTTCTTCCCTATCATAATCCCAGTACTTGTGTCTTTGCCTGTTAGAGTCCTTTGACAATCATGATGAGGTAGATGAGGTGGCAGGAGAATAGTGTTGGTTGGTTCTCCTTTCATGACTCTTGTGAATTTCTCTATAAGATTTAGCAGGATCCCTTGGCCTAGAGTCCCACTTATATCTCGAGTTAGTAGCCTTCCCCTTATGTGTCTTTACTAGAGTAGAATAAAGTTGGGATTTGATAAGTTTCTCTAGTTTGATGATAAGTGTTTTTGATAGCTCCTCATGATTCTGGTGGAGTTATTCTGAAATGAACTGATTAGCATCAAGTTCTTCTATAACAATAGAAGTGTTGGCTTGCTTCCCTTTGTTGTGTATATTGTTGGTCTCCATGGCAGCATCTCTTCTCATATGCTCCTTTGTGGATTCATAGGATTTGATCATGTGTTGAGTCACATGATACCCTTCTTGAATCTACTCCAAATGCATTTCCTTTAGAGCAATTTGTAGCATGTTCAGTGCTACACGTTCTAGAGGCAGGACTATGTTGCCTTGCATGTCTTTCCACCTCATTTGCTTGTCCTAACAGAAGATGAAAGTAAAGTCTAGATGGTATGAATTAGTGTGAGCATAAGTGATTCATGTTTGCATTGGCATTCCCCATTTGTCTTCATCAACAATTCTATCATTGCTTCTTCTTGTCTCCTTAGTAGGTGATGGTTGATCATTATGTGAAGCCATATTATAGTGTTTAGATGATTTGTGTTAGAAGTGTGCTTTACCTATATTTGTTAGGTTTGACTTCTAAGTTTCAAATACAACAAACTTTGAAAAATCAATTACTTAGCATAACATTGACTTGTCTTTGGCAACGATGCCAATGATGAGTGGAGGAGTATCCAACACCTAACCATACGAGATACGAGTGTTCACGCACGATCCTGATCGAATAATGTAGACAAGGCAATGTGATTATGCAAATAATTGGTTAGAGTTTGCAATCATTGTCTTCCCATGTGATCTAGTAAATTCAATGCATATAGTTTAACTCACGATGAGGCATATGATAGATGATGTTGTATTGACCATATTATGCCTACTGACCATGAAGTAAATGGAATAGTTTCTAAATCTTAGGGATAGTAAACAAATCTAATCTAGCCTATGCGATGAGCAACCAGTCCTAACCTTCTATTCACACTTTGGACTTCATGCAAATACTGCTAGGATTACTAAGTACTTCACTATTGGGCATACCAAGTGAGTACTACTAGGTTACCAAGCAACTATACTTAAGTGCTCGAGATCAATTGTACTCATTCTGCAATAGTAATGGTAAAGTGCATAGAATGTAAATCAATAACTATGAAAACAATAAACATTAAACTAAATGAAAGTAGAAATAAAACTAAGTGTTGTTGCAATGATGGAAAGTAATCTCGATCTTTATTTCTGGTCATGCATTGTGTCCAAGTACATCATACTCGAATAAAGACTCTGTTCAATCACTTAACATCACACTGCGAGCACACATTGCTAAGTATTGAAAACTAAAATCATGAAAACAAACTGAAAGAGTTCTACTGCTATGTTAGCAAATCTATTGTGGATTTGTGCACCTAAGTGTTGCTTTTATAGGTTGGCACGCACCTCGCAATATCGTTTATACAATAACGTATCATGAGATACGATATTGAATCTACGACATGATAGATATGATATTGTTATGGTGAAATTTTTGACTTTATAGCATGCATATGAAACTATTAACTTTACAATAATATTAAAAATTTATCTTTAATTTTATATGAAAGGCATATGAAGCTTGCTACATTGTAACTTTAGATGAAGACAAGGTAATTTACATAGGAATTCTTGTCCTATTATAGCTTTTACCTCTTTCTCATTGTATATTCCACAATGACATTTGTTTTGTTCACATTAATTGTTTGGATTATACATTGTTTAGTTGTCCACGGACCCAAGACTTCTCATGGTGCTTCCACTCTTTTGGACTTTTAATCCCTACTACAACCACACTACATTTTGTACTTATTAATTGGCCTTTTGTACTACAAAAATGAAAATGCCACAAAATCAAAGTTTTGCTTTGTGCCTTGTATCCATGCTAGCTTTTCTATAACTCTTACTTTTTAAGTTAAGAGCCCTCTTAACCATAAAGTAGTAATGTTCCTTGCTGGGAGCTAAATTTAGGCATCCATTATTGGCTATATTATGATTTTTGTTTAAAAAAAATGTAAAAGCTTATATATTTTTTCTTGCTTTGATCTTAATAATTTTCGTACTCTTAGATTGGTTGCCTCCATCTATTGCAATTTTTTATTCTCAGTTTGTACCGCAGCCATAACAAATCAAATTTACTTTTTCTTCCAAAAAAAAATCAAAAAAATCTCTCATAGCTGAATGATAGCAAAATAAGTTTAATCTATGCAACATAGCTTCCAACCCTTCAATTTGACTTAGAAATTACAGCCACATCATTTTCAAAGTTATAAACGATAAGTAACTATCCAAAACCTTGCTCCACATCAATATTACCGTAAGTTCCTGTCCTTGTAATAGTTGTTATGATTTTGTAATGTCTTTGCATCTTAACATCTAAAATTAATTTAATATAATATGTCATAGACTTCTTTTGATTATTGACTTATAAACCTTTGAAAATGAAACAAGTAAAACCTTTAGCTTTTTTAATGTGATGCACAAAATTTCTTGATAATAAACTTAATGTTAACCACATGACATTACTCGTCTTTTGTTTATACTACTTTATTTCTGTTACCGAAAACTAAACAACTACGCTTAGAGGATCTCAACCACACTTTTTTTTTATAGCATCAACCAACCCTTAACGTCACTAGGCCGCCAATTTTGAACAATGTTCTGGAACCCAATAGCCCATCTAACTAATGAGGCTGGCCCCTCACATTGAATGTGTTTTAATAAGACAGCTTCTGAATTTTCTTTCAGTATGATCCTAACTTCTCTCTCCACCAGTTCCCTGTGTGGTATAATTCTTACCAACTCCAGATATATCTATATATAAAATTTAGAAGTCTTATAATTTACATTAAGGCTGTATTATCTCCTTTCAATTATTTTTAAATCCAGGTACATGCTGAGCATTTCAGGGCTAATCATATGTACACCTATTAGGGGAAACAACAACAAAGAAGGGGAAAGAAAAGCAAACTAATAACAATGTATAAAACAACCTGTCAAATACAGTTTTCATCCTGTTGAAATAGGATGTGGAAGGACAGAATCTCATTGTAGAATTTCTTTGATTGATTCATGGTGATTACATTGATACCAACCAGAATGCTTGGATTTGAAATCATAAAGTCTAACACATATAAAAGGGCAATCAGAAACTAAAAATCTGTAATTTACAAGAAGGATTCAGTTTCAAGACAGAGGTTGAAACCTGCAACTAATGCCAAATCAATATCTTGGCACATAGAAGTACCCCCACTCCCCTCTTTCCAAAAAATAAAAAAGGGAATCCTCTTAATCATGCACACATATCAAATATTTTAATTTGATACACTGAATCCTACCTAGGATTTCAGTTTTTTTGAAGAGCATCTTCCTCAAGCATGTGTATTACAAACCAGAAAAATGACCAGAATCTCCATTGTTGAGCTGGTCAATATTTAAGAACTTGCACATATCTGAACTCAACCTTGGTTTTCATTGAGATCTGCATAAAGAATTAATTGCAATGATCATTTTCTCATTTTACAAAGGAAAAAAAAAAACAAAGAACAGATCATTGAACTCTGGTAAGTATCTAGTTGCCTAAAAACAAGTCTCAGAAGGAATCCAATACGCTCTGATCATCATCTTGGCGCTTTTAATCGATCATCGTGAGGTAACTCATTAAAGTAGACTAAGGATTTGATGATAATTTCTATAGCCAGCTATCTATGTGATTCATGATATAACATGTAAAATATTCTCTAGCATTTTTAGCACCATAAACATAATAGCAATTAAGCACAAAGAAACATATTATTGATTACACATAGGAGTGTTCTCTACTCTGAAACTGAGCATCCAAAACACTAAAATGAACTTCAGACTATGCATTAAGTTGTACCTTTGTTCCTCACAAAGTTTTCCAATTAGGATGCTGAAGAGCTTATCTTGTCTCTCAGCACGAGCTTCTTCTCTAGCTCTCCATTGCTCTTCCCTTTCACGCCATGCTTGCTCTTTCAAAATTATCTCCTGCTCCAGCTTTTTCAGTGCCATCATCCATTCTTGTTGTCTTAATCTCCTTGCTTGTTCCCTTTCTTCTGCTGCCTGAATCCACTCCTCATTGAGCTTCTGCTGATGTTGCAAAAACACTTGAAAAATATCTTGCATGCAATTTGAACGGTATTTTACAGATCTATCACTGCTCTGGTCCTTCTCTCTCTTCCGTTTCTTTGTCACTGCACTTCTGTCATCTACACTATTCGCATCTCCTACATCTTCATTTTCTGAAGGATCATTTGACTTGCTTTCACCAAAAAAGTCCTTTAACATTTTATCCCTTCCTTGATTTATCTCTAATATGGCCTCTGCATTAGAATCTGCCAAAGATTTCTCTGTATGCTTCCCCCGTTTTTTAAATATATAATCCAACTCAAGGCTATTCCTTCCACTATCCACATCTGAAATTCCATTTATCTGGATAAATACACCTAACAAAATCATTACTCCATTTCCAAAAGCCAATGAGATAAATTGCATAAATAAAAGCAATAGCATATATTCCTAAACAGTAAAATCTCATTACTAATTTTTTTTCCAATAACACTGCACCGTACATTCCTAAATTTTTAAAAGCATTCCAGATGAACAGACTCCAGAGAACAATAGACAGGAAGAGGCTTATACTGGCTGTTAAAATCAATGATGCAGATTGCAATTTAGACAAGATTTTTTTAATCAGATTCACTGGTGCAACCATTCCCTTAACATTACTGGAAGCTTCCATAATGTACATACCCAATACCCATGATTTATAAAGATGCATTTCAATTTTTTTAAAAAAATATCTACCTTTTCTTATACCAAAATAAAATCTGCAATATGCCCATCGATTCTGCTAAACTCTTTTCAACATGCTACTCATTGCAAATGTCAGTAAACGAAATTTAGAAAACAAAAACAAAAAAGAAATGCATCATAAGACCTGCTCAGAGTACAGAGATGATCTCTTCAAGTTTTCAACCAACAACCCACCCCAGGAAAACCCAAAACAGAACAAATTAATCAAATAACGCAGTTCACTCCAACGATCTGGAAGAAAAAAACCCAACCTTGAGGCGATCGAAGAGGCCGTTGCATGTGAAACTGCCGGGAGCAGAGCATCCATCAGAACCCATTTTCTTCATTCTCAGAAATGGAAAAATCAAGGACGAAGATTGCCCCTCCTTTGGGCAGAGGCAGCAACAGTAGCAGCAGTAGTAGTAACATGAAACGTGCAGAGTCCCTGCCCATGGGGGCTATATACTTACTTAATCCAGGGAATCAGACATTGCTGTCTGTGCGAGCAAAGAAAGAAAGAAGTAAAAAACGCCTGCTGCAGCAGCATAATTAGAGAATAACATAGAATCAGCGAACCAGTCACTGTCTGGATTAAACTTTTCTGGTGGTTCTCGCTTGCTGCTGTTGCTTTGAATCTGGACAGCTTGCACATATTTGGTTTTTGCTACTGGGACAGCTTGCCAAAGAAACAGTAACAGAGAGAGAGAGATGGCTGATGATGGTAATGGTCTGTTGTTGTTTGGTTTTTTTGCGCTGGACCACACAAGTGCCCCGTGCGTTTGGGCATCTTTAGAATTAGAAATGTGTAATTACAGCGGCTTCAAGGTCGGCATAGGCTGCGTTCACATACCCATAACTTTCAGAGGAGCTTTTTTATCCAGCATGGCTTTTGTCGTCAATAGGGTGGGCTGCTACTGTTCTATTTCTGTGGGTATCCTGTCAATTCCATGAAGTCGGCAACCGGGCGTCAAATCCAACCCATCCAACAACCGGAGCTTTTTAAGCAACAATGTGATTTTCGTGCTCCTCCATCCATTTTTCTGATACTTTTCCTGTTGTTGCATTCATTCACCTGCGTCTGAATCTCCATGCATGAAGATGAATATGGACAGCCCAGAACCGACTCCGATCGTTGGGTCAAGTTGCAGCTGCAACTTGATAGGCCACAGAAAAATGCATGATTTTTAGCAAATTGCCGGCCATTGACATTGTGGGGGAAAGCCTAGACTTAGAAAGTTGCCGTCTTTGTAGGTATGGCTAGGCTGTTTCATAAGGTTAGTAGGCTTTGACTATTCATTTTGTTCAACTCAGGGATTCACTTACAAATTTCTTTGACCACATCCATTCTTGGATTCCAATCCATGCTTCTTTGCAAAATTTTTGAGGGTTGGAAACCCAAATAATTACAATAAAGATATACCTCAAGATATATAATACAATAGTGTGATGTGATTGCAATAATATAACATTTAACTTGAGAAAGAGCCAGTTGTGGGTGGTGTAACTTGAAATAAGTGAAACATAGGTACATCCTAAGATTTGTAGAAGTTTTATAACTCAATGCTACCTAGCAGAATCGAATCTATAACTTGGAGTTACCAAGCCAAGAGATGTACCATTAGACTAACACCTCATTGTTAGAAAAAGCTCACTGTGACCATGATGCCATATATACCAGATGTTCATCAACCTCTAGTTGTGGGCAATCAGTCTTATTCTAAGAGTAATCGTAACAACATTTCCTACCAAAATCAAACCTATGACTTGGAGCTTTCAAATTAAGAGTCTTACCACTAAGCTAATATATCATTTTTCTTTCAAAATTTTGACCACATCCATTTATGGATTTAAATATATTCTTCCTAGTGAAATTGGTGCACTATTTACTAATTTATTTTCAAGCTATTTATGTCAAAACTTAATAACTTTGACAATATACATCCCTTTCATTAAAACTTACCTTTTGAAACAGTGGAATTGCAAATGCTTACACATTCTCTATATGATGCACTACAAAGTCAAAGCTTTCTTTATGATGGAATACAATGAAAGTATTCCAATGTATGAACCAATAATCAAAAATTAGTGAAATAGAGTTTCCCTAGGAGAACAACAATTAGCATCTTGACTACCTAAAATCATGGCTATTGGAGGAAGCTTTTGGAGATCTTTTGAATAAGATACAAACAAAATCAAATAGCTTACCCTATTTATTTTGCTTAGAAAAACAATTGATTTAATACTCATATCATTAATACTCTGTATGAGTAGATTTAGATGGTCTATAAGCAGAATTTTTAAAGTGGGTAGGACTTGCTATTCATAGAGAAATTTGGCACAGATTAATTTTAGCAATGGTTTAAATATTAGATCAATATTGAAAAACTAATAAAGCTATCTTATTATATAAAAAGAAAGATAAAAATAATTTGAACAATTATCGAATGAACATTGTGAGTAATATTTTTGCCAAGTTGTTAGGTACTTTGTTAGAAAAAAGACTTAGTTCTTAGGCTGAAGTTAACTAAGATAGGGCAAGGTATCAAGCAAGTCTTAGACAAAATCGCTTCACTATTGATCACTTAGTTA
>MNCI01001581.1:14642-25890 GCA_015680685.1 Gnetum montanum
TGTATTGTCCTTAGGTGAGTTGATTGCATGAGAAGAAGCCATTTCTAATGGTGTGCTAACTTTCACCGTTATTTATGTTCTGAATTAACTGATTAACCCTAAGGTTCGTTTTAGGCTCACAACGATGTGAGTGATATCCCTTATGTTCAATTGGCGTACAAAACACGTAGTCCCCGGCAATGACGCCAATGATGAGTGGCGAGGTACCCCTACACTCAACCATACGAATATGAGCATGCACGCACGATCCGGTCAAACTCCGCAGACTAAATGCCTTAACACCACAAGAAACACTTGGGGCTAATCGTTTGTTGTCTTCCCAGGCTTGCTTGTAAGTGTCACGGTGTATGGTTAAGCAAGTCTGAGGTATGTGATTTTTTGTTATTTTTTGGTTTATCTTCTACGCTATGGGAGGAAGGGTTGAGAAACTAACTAACTCTAACTAATGTCCTAAGTCTAAATTAACTAGCGTCAACATCCGTTCCCACTTACCGGACACACCCTGAACTATGCAACTATGGCTTACCAAACGCTAATCGTTACTGGGATTGCCACACGTAACGCAAGTGCTCAAAGTGGTCATACTGAGGCACCTATTTAGCTTAAGTGTGATAAGCAGCCGATTCCTTAGCTAGCCATACACACCCGTGGGTGCTCGTAACTAAGTCGTACTTATCACACGTTCTAGCCTAGCAATGAGTAGCTGATTCCTTGACTAGCCGTACACATTGGATTACCACTGGGATTACCAAGCACAGAATCCTGGAATACGCTACTATGTTACCAAGCAACCAATGCTAGTAATCAAGTCGTACTTGTGCGCACTAGGAAAGCAGTAAATGAAAGCAATAAATAAAGCCACGTGCTGCAAGGTTTATCCAATCGCGTTCGTCTTTATTGTCGTACACAACTTGGGTTCAGGTTACAAGCTGCTCGAATAAAGAGCCGTTCACTCTAGGACTCCTACTGTAGGCACATGGGAAAAATTCTAACTCTGGAGTGATCAATCTGCCAAAGCTTTGCTACTTCTAGCCAAGATTGGGAAATAAGGGGAGTGCCGCCTCTTATTTATAGATATGGCGGCGGACCACGATATCGTAGGGAAAGACGCGATATCGCGGCACATGCAGGTCGCGTCTCATCAAACATTGTTAGTACATTTTAACTTTCTTGAATATTTTTCAATTTCTTTTATATTTTACTTTATTTTTGGAGTGTTTTCTTATTATTTTCTAATAAATTGCTTTGTTGCTAATAGGACACAATGATGCTGAAGTTGTTTGCTAATGGTGGTTTGTACTTAATGTTTTTGATTGCTAATGTCTAGTATCTATTTTTGAATTATGATGACTAATGACTAAGACATGGTTCATTTTTCATAGAATAGGTAGTGAGTCCACATCATCCATCCATTCACAAACTCTATGGTCTTCATGGTTTTGGATGTATGAGATCCCTTTTCATTAATAAAACTTTAACGAACATGTGACCTTGGTAGTTTCCAAACTTGAGAAAGATTGAAAGGTTTGCAAAGGGTTTGACTTCAAGGGGATTCAATGTTCTCTATGCCTTTCTACTTGAGTGCAATTATGTTTTCATGGATTTCTTACTATTCCATGTCGAGTAATAATAGGAAGTTAATAAGTCTTGCATGGTGTGGTTTTCATCCAAGAATTCATAAAAATATAAAATTCAAAAAATGATGGGAATTCAAAGCACAACCCATAGATAAAAATAATAGACTACAAGCATTGGTTATGGGACTAGAAATACATGTTATCCATGCCTAAATGTCCCCTCTAACTAAGACTCTTTTTCACTTCTTTCTTCTCTTTTCTTATCAAATAACAAATGGTGATTGATCTATGGGAGCATTCTTGTGTCTCAAGGGGGTGGTTTGATCTTTGAGTGATGATGCAAAGTCACTAAAAGTGGTTGGTTTTGATCTAGACTAAGGATGAACATTATCAGAACATTTAACCATATAATTCACAAGGGACTTCATGTGAACACAATTTGGAGTTCCATCTCACCTTCTTTATCATCCATTAATGTTTTTCATAATCCACCTCACTACCAGTTGTTCATGTTTTTGTTCAATGTCTTAGTTTGAAGTGTTAAAATTCTTAGGCAGATTCTTCTAGATTTGATCCTTAACTTTTTATAACCATTAATCAACTGTGGGATCCACAAACTCTTTGGTTTGAAGATATGCAAGGGCAAAAAGGGCATGGGCTTGCTATTAGGAGGATCCACTTGCATGTCTCTTAGTTGGATTAGTTAAGTTCCTTATTCTTAGGCATTTTTGCAATCAAATCTTTTGTGCACCCCATTGTGCATCCAACTATGCACTCCTTAAGGCATTTTTCTTCAAAATTTCATTCTCAAAGTTAATTTATGAAATTTTGTGAATTCATAAGCCTTATTATAGCATGTCATCATGTTCATGGATTTTTTGGCTCTACATGGACTCAAATTTCATTTAAAAACTCATTGTATTTTTGGAGATATTCAATGTGAAAAATTTTCCACTATAGCTCCATGAACAGGACCCTATAAACACATCCCATCTATTGATGTGACCTTGTCGACATGACCCTATTAATGGGACCCCATCAATGCAAGTTAAAAATGCATATAAACACTTTTGAATACTTAATAAGTTTTCACATTTGCTCATAAATGAAGGGGAAGTTTTTGAATTTGCAGAGCCCATAACCTTCCAAGAGCTATATCTTCCTAACCATTTGTCTGATTCACTCCATTCTTCAACCCTATAGTTGCTAGAGGTAAGCTCTTCATTATGGGGACCACAAACCTTAAGTTTTTGACAAAAAAATTTCTAACTCCCACAAAGGTTTAACTAAGAAATCAACATGAAAACATCATTTTGTGAGAGTTAAAACTTTCCAACAAGCTTCGGTGACATTCTAAGTTAAAAATGATTCAAATAATGATAAAATAATAGTAAAATAAAGAATCTTCCATGGTCAAAACTTAGCCTAAGCATAACTACCTAACGAGATAAGGTGCTAAAATGTTATAAGTTACATATTGAATGCTAATCCTTGGTTATGTTGTGATCACATATGGTGTCAAAAGGAAACCATGAACAAAGGAGTACCATTCCAACCAAAGGAAAAACAGGTAAGAACGAGAAAGGGCCAAGTATATCCCCATGAGCAAGTAGAGATCCATGCCATGGGACCTCTTTAGGAGGACCCAAAGTGGAATTTGTCTAATAGATTCTTGAAGAAGCAACCACAACAGAGTACTATCATTGAGTTAAGGCACCAAAGCCAAGATCAAACCTTGAGGTTACCTTAATAGAGGCCTACCTCAAGAAGATTGGAAACAAGGAGGTCCAGAAATCTATGCTTCAAGAGTTAAAATTTTGATCTTTCTTGGAGTTCGCACCTCTAAAAGTTAAAGCTTAACTACAGAACTCTTCCATGTTGCCCACAATCACTTTGAGTGGGGAGTGGTATATGGGAGAAACATACTTATTTTGGAATAATCAGCAAGGAAATTCAATAGTCAAGATTAAGAAAATTTTAGTGTCCTACTTGGTGAAAGCCATTGTAGACACCGTTGGGTTGCCAGAAACTAGGGCCAACCTTGTTGAAATCCCCATGCTGGCAAATCGTAGTGTCAAGAAGAAATGGACACAATAGTGTTATGGAGTAGACCACAAGGAGTTTGTTACACTAACCATGATGGAATGTTCATATTTCAAGATTGTGGCCTTTTACCTTAATCCAATAGTGAAGCCAAGTAAGATCATAGATTTCTCTACCAAAGTGTGTGTGGCTCTAAGTGATAGATTCCCACTCAACCTTCTATAGCTAATTTATCTTAAGATAGAGAAGTAGTTTAAAGAAAATGAATGTGCAAGAAAGGTACTTCTCTTCCTATGCCTCATTTCAAAATTAAGCAAGAGGGGAAGCATAACATGCTATATAAATGACATCATCCAATGCACCATCTACTTTCTAGGTGAAGATGAAGGACAAAGTGCCTGCCAAAGTCATCCAAGAAGAGGAACAACAACCACAACCTCCACCACCTACTTACAAAACAATGCCAGAGTCTCGTGTTGCTCTTGAGTGCATGTGTGAGATTCAAAAGAAACTCTTGTGGGAGTAAGAGTAATGAGTAGGAACAAGTGATGGTGATCCATCTATGTATCGTCCAATGATAAGCCATCTCAACGAAGTGGCTCAAACCGTAAACCAGATGGAAGGAGATGGGCCAATTTTCTCAACCCAAATAATGCAACTACCCACAAGCTCAAATCCTAGCACTTAAGAGGTAATGGTATCTCTTTCTTAATAGCAAAAATTCCTAAATTTTTTTGGAAACATTGCTACTTTTTTAGTGCATCTCAAGGAGGATGAGTGGGTAACTATCTTGATGATGTAGCACAATTGATAGGAGATATTAACGAAGGTCATTGTTAATAGAATTATTGAACCATTTAATGCATGTGCGACATTTGCACTAGATGTTTCTGCACTCAGAGATGTGTGGACATTCATAGGAATCCTTAGTGGCAGATTAAGTGCATCCCAGTATGAGGAGTTGTTGGATTGACTAGTGGGAATTGGGCAATTGATTCCAAATGTCTTTAACCTTTCAGATACAATCACTACAACCTAGTTAGAGTTGCTAGAATCAAGGGGCAAATGCATTATATTGAAAGGACAACTTGAAACAACCCAAGCTAAAAACCAACATTTGGGTGTGGAGGTTGTTGAATTAAGAGCCCATCCCACTGATCCTACATTTCTAAATCCTACACTAACATGAGATGAAGATTTTAAGTAGCTTTAGAACTAGCTCAAAAAGGTTAAGGATGTAAAGGAGATGGTTTTATTTAACCAATCCATGGAAAATGCCAAAATGTACACCATTTAGAAGAACTTAGTCCAGATGCACCAAGAGAATTTAATTCTAGGCACAAAAAATCATGACTTGTGGAATGTTGATGTGTAGAAGCAATAGATGAAGGATTTTATCCATCAACAATAGGAGTATCTAGCCAAAGTAAGTAATGAATTGAGAAGATTAGTAATTGAAAATAGAAACCTCTTCATGGAGGAACTCCATACACTTCACCCAAAATCTATGATAGAGATAGGCACCTAGATGAATGAGGCTCTCAAATTTGAGAGAGTTAAGAACCATTACAGAGATTAGGTTGGCCTATAGAAAGAAATTAATGAAAAGAAAATTTAGATGAAAAAGGTGAAAATCAGTGAGGCCCTCTAGTAGCTTAAGGAAGGAGGTGATTTCTGGTAGCCTATATTTGATGGACTCAAAGTAAAGATTTGCATGAAAGAGCTATAGATTGATGAGATGACATAGTACATGGAGCTTTTCAATCTTTGTTATGCAAATCTGGTAATGGTAACTAGTAGTAGGTTGTGATTAGAATTGGAGAAACACGTGGCTAGCTCATACTTGCTATACAAGGTAGAGTTCAGTCATCACAAAGACACCAAGCAAAAGCTTGAGATTGCCAATGTTAAACTCGAGGTTCTTATGGTGAAGTTCACTAATCAATGGTTAACTACTATGAACTTGGCAAAGCAGATGAATGACTACCAGGAGCTACGTAATGCACTTAGAGTGCTCGATATCAAATGTAAAAAATATTTTGCACTTAGAGCATAATGATTATATTTTGTTAAGAAATTAATGATTGTATCATGAGAGAAGGAGAGATGCAGTATACATAAGTGTTGCATATTTTTGTAACTAACATTGAGTTTGATAGATCCAGTATCAAAATTATGAAATTACTATGATAGATCCAAAGGATCGAAGTGAACATAAATAAACATTGAGTTTGATCCAAAAGATACTCATGAAATTCTAGAGGACTTGTTAAATGATAATGAAACAAATGCTTGAAGAAAAGTGATAAAGTCCATTAAAAGTTGATGTTCAATTATTAGTTTCATGCATGAAAAATCACAAACCTCTTATTAAAGATAGTATTTCATGAATAACCACAAAATATTGGAAGGGATTAATTAAAATATTGCATCTATCCATGATTCATATAATTCATGAGTTATGTGATGTGAAGCAATTATGTCATACCATAGTAACTTGAACTTAGAATTTTTAGTCAAATTAAAATTTTCCATCAAATCAAGTAAGATATAAGAAATCATAAGTTTGCAAAATGTCCTTTAATTCAATGTTTAAATAAAATATAATTTATGCATCGAAGTTACATAAGAAACTTAATAATCAAGTCATGAATTATTTATCAAAATGTATTACCAACCTAATGGAATAATTCCAAGTTACCATGATGTATTTACCAATCCAATGAAATGTCATGCCTTCTTGCTAAATATTAAGATTACTATAAATTTAACACTATCTCAAGGAATCTTAGGTCTAGATCATTCCATCTTAGCTAATGTGCCTCAAGTCTAATTTATTCTATTTTGTCTGCTCATTACTATAGTTGCAACCTATAGCATCCTAATAGCTAGCTACCTAAATAATTCATAAGGTTTCCACTAGAATACGTTGCATGTTAAAATTCCCTTAATTGAATTCCCAAAATTGATAACCAATTTAGGGTATTAGTCTCCAAGTAACTTACAATCCAACATGAATGAATTTCTAGTAACTTAGTAGAAAATGCCAAGTACTAACCTCCTTTGGAAATAAGAGATTTTGGTTCCTCATTAAATCAAAAAGTATCCAAATTAAAAATAATTTTTAATTATTATTAGCTTCATGTTTTGAGAGCTCATACTTATCAAAAATGCACTATAATGTTTATCACATCCCATATTACAATCTCTATTACACTAGTAAGAATTACTTTCTAGGACAACTATGGTATTATATTTGCATGCCATACTACATCTATGGTTTAGTAGTCTTGAGTTCTATGTAAGATAAGCTACATGATTGCCTCTTTATTTTTTCATTTAATTAGCAAGGTTTTAAAGATTACAAACCATTCTTGAGTGCCCAAGGTTTTAGCATAGATGGAATGCAAGTTGAGAGATAGGAAAGTGTGTCAGGGTTGAACTAGCATTAACCTTAAGTGTCACAAGTTGCATTGTAACTTTCATCATGACTTGAACTAGGGGTTGGGATGCTAATGTTGGAAGTTGATAGAATTGTTATAATCTTAAGTCATAATAGATGCAAAATTCACATATGATGTGTTAATTTTTAATGCATCATTAAAGTATGAGAAATGTATATAATGAAATGGCAATAACAAAAATTAATAGAAAATAAGACAACTTCAAGAAGAATAACATAATTATCATGGAAAATTTCCAACAATTTCTTTAGCTCCTAGCAAGCCTTAAAAATTTCAAATCTTCTTAATTCAATACTTACAACAAGATTAAATCAAGGTTACACATGACGAAGAGATTACAACTTGAATTTGCATGGCACATCCTTTGGTTTGTTGATGATGTCATGTCTATGAACACCCTGAGAATCCACTTATATAGTAGGCATAATGTTATGCTTTTGGTAAAATCTAGATTATGGAGTTGTAATATATAATTAATCACAACCAAATTGGTCGTTAATAGTTACATATTCCGTTTGTCATATTATGTACTTTGGATTTGCTATTTTTAGCCAACATACCAAAAATAATTTTTTAACATGATAACTATTATAAAGTAGAGATGCCTTATACTTAAAGTTAAAAACACACCTCACAATTCTTTTATTTATTTATTTTAATGTATTATAGCTATAAAAAACCATTTCATTTCATAATTTACTAATCCAAGTTCTTTTCAGCTCCTATTGAACTTGTCCATAGGAATTACCTTGGTTAACATTATCACTAGATTTTTCTAATGTAGGAGTCTTTACTAGAGAAATCCTTCCTTTCTCAGTTTGATCAGAAATTAAATAGTAGTTTATATTAATTTATTTTTTCTTTTCATGGAACCTAAGATTATTTATCTAGAATATTGTAATTTGATTATTGTTAGAGAGGTTTACTTACTTTTGTTCTTGTCCAAAGCCTTTAACTAGTTGATGTAGTCAAATTACTTCTTTTCTTGCTTGAGAAGTTGCTACATACTTTCCTTCTATTATTAGTAATGTAACACAACTTTTTTTCTTACTAATCCAACTAACTACACCTATGTTTATTTTAAAAACATATACACTTATGGATTTTCAGTAATCTAGATCACCTTCCTAATCTACATCCACAAAGCTTACAATCCAAAAAAAAAAAAAAANAGATGAAAAAATTAACAATACCTCTAATATATTTAAGAGTTCTTTTAATAGTCATCCAATTTTTTTTTTACCATACTTAGGCATAAACCTACTCACAACTTTCACTTCATATGCAATATCAAACCAAATATAGATCATTACATATATAAGATTTCCTACAATATTAGCATAGGAAACCTTGTTCATTTTTTCCATTTCTTCATTTGTTTTAGGGCATTACTCCATAGAAAATTTCATGCCTATAGATAATGGAGTGTTTACTAGTTTATAAAATTGTATATTAAATTTTTCTAAAATTTTATTAACATATGTACATTGACCAGGTGATAGTTCTTCATCTTTTCTATCTCTTTTAATTTCCATGTCTAAGATTTATCATGCAACACCAATTTCCATTTGATGAGTGGCGAGGTACCCCTACACTCAACCATACGAATACGAGCATTACATGCACAATCTGGTTGACCTCTGCAGACTAAGTGCCTACACACCTTATGGAAAACCTAAGGTTAATCAGTCATTGTCCTCCCAAGATTACTTGTATTTGTCACAGTTATATGGTTAAGTAAGCTTGAGGCATGTGATTTTTATATCTTTTATGTTTTTATCGCCTATGCTAAGAGAGGAAAGAGTGAAGAGACTAAGTAAATAACTTTAACGAAGTAAGCCTTAATTATCCTAGCATTAGTATCTGCTCCCACTTGCCATTTCATACCTTGAACCAATGCAACGCTGCTGGAATTACCAAATGCTATTTGTTATTGGGATTACCAAGTGTAACGCACGTGCTCGAAGTGGTCATACTGAATGCACTTAACTATGAGAGTTGAGGGTTGAGAGAGATTAAGTCCTAAGAAAGCATTTAAACAATTAACAATAATTAAATCCTCATTAGCTTAGTCCATGAACTACAAGGTTTATCCAAAAGTTCATCTTTATTTTCGTACACAAATGTGTGCTTAGGTACAATATTTGCTCAAATAAAGATCTGTTAACTTTGGGACTCCTACTGTGGACACATGGAAATTATTCTAGCTTTCGAATGATAAAACTACAAGAGTTTGGCTACGGTCTAGATCTAGATGGAGAAACAAGGGAGAGCCACCTCTTATTTATAGATTTGGTGGCACGCTGTGATATTGCAGGTAACGATGCGATATCACGTACGTGATATCGTGGTAGATGCGATATTGCATACGATGCGATATCACATCCGATCATACCCCCATGACTAAATAAAAACTTGTCCTCAAGTTCCTTACAAAATATTGGGAAGGTATGGGATTATTGACTTGAATGAAACTAATGGTGAATGGGATGATATGTGAACAGATCATCATTATAGAACATGACAAAATTGGTGTTCATGACAACAAGAGTGAACACTTTATATATTTGACATCAGGCCTTATTTGGTAGCTGAGGGAGAAGAGAGAAGAGAGAAGAAGCCTACTACTACCAATGCTAGGATTGCACCTTTTGTTGTCCATTTGTAAGTGCACCATAAATCTTGTTTCTTGCATAATTGCTTTAGCACCGATCCATTCCAAGTGTTCCCTCCAGATCCAATCCGTTGTTGTATGATTTCCATCTACACACACAACATAGTCTTATATTAGCAAGGGTAAATGAATCACAATGCAGTTGATACCTTGCTTCGGTGAAAGGTCCATTGGCTGAGTTGTGGTATGGCTGATTACGGATTCTGGAGATATAATAATGATGACTACCGAAGGTGTAGGGGTTAGGAGAAAATCGAAAAAATTGAGTTAGGAACCCCATGACTAAGAGCGAAGCTCTGGTAGCAATAGAATGGAGAAAGAAAAGGAATAAGAAAGATGGAGAAAAAGAGACAATTGTGCGTCGATGAGATGGATGTCAAGATGGAAATGAACAAAATAAGGTTGATTGCAAAAATATTAAGGAAAATAATTTAACTAATGCATCAAATAGGAATACCAGTGGGTCCTTCCCAAAGCAGGCTCATGCCCTTAATGTCCTAACAAACTCACATTCAAAGAGTCCATAGGCTCTGGGAATGTCATTTGGAACAAGAGTTAAAGTCTTAAGCATAAGAATATACTAAAAAGAAAACAATGCGTCAACCAAAATATATACTAATGATACAATCGACAATGAGGTGAACAATGGAGAAGAATGATGGAAAGAAGAGGATGGAATGGAGTCCCAAGAACAAGGTGATGTACAACCCCTTGTGTATTTAATGATTAATGTGACTTAGTAGATCCCATTCCATGTTTGGCCTCAAACAATCCACATCCAGTGACTTCGCATTAATACATTTGGCCAATCCATCCACTTGAAGTAACAAGAATGTATCCTTCAAAGAGCAACAACCATTCTGATGAAATGAAAGAGGAGAAGGTAGGAAGCGAGAAGGGCCTTAGTTAGAGGGAACATGTTTATTTTAGTTCCATAACCAGTGCATGTAGCCCAAATTTTTATTTCATCTAAGGGGTGTGCTTTGAATCCTCATATTTTGTGTGTGTGTGTGTTTTTTGTGAGAACCACACCATGCAAAGACTTTTTATTTTTATTTTTATTCACTCAGCTTCCCGATAATTGGGTAACGTCAAAATGGTAAGAAAAATCAAGAAGAAAATATCCAAGCACCCAAGAGAATGGCCAACAAAAATGCATCAAGTTTCCTTGAAGCCACACCCATTTCAATCCTTGAGTCCTTCCTTAGTTTGAGAAATGCCCAATCACCGATTTGTTGAAAGTTCTTATTAGTTTGAAGAAAGGGACTATACATTTCCAAGCCAAGAGAGACCATAGAAATTTATGGATGCATGTATGATGTGGACTCATTACTTGCTATATCAAAAGAACCATACCTTAGTATCAACATCATAACTTAAAGGTAAACACCAAACATTAGCAATCAAGAGAATACAGTTCATACCATCTTTGGAGCACTTATTAAGTGACGAATCAAACAAAATGGATAAGACACACACACACACATAAA
>MNCI01001581.1:56632-72021 GCA_015680685.1 Gnetum montanum
TAATTGACAACTGACAGTGGAATGGGATGACAGACTCAACATGCCTAGTGAACGGATCAATAAGCATATTACAACATTAGTGTTCATGACCAGTGTGGTGAACACAGATACATAAATGACATCTAAGCCTTTATTTGGTAGCTTAGAGAGAAAAAGAGAGAGAGAAAGAAGATGAAGCATGTTGCCGCCAATGCTAAGATTATGCCTTCCATTGTTTATCCATAGCCATGCCACTAGACTTCCTCCTTTCGTAAATGCTCCAGTTTTGGTCCATCCTGAGTGCTTCCTCCAAGCCTAGTCCATTATTTGTATGATCACCATCTGCACATACAACACAGTCACAAATGAGCAAGGATAGATAAATCACAATGCAGTTGATACCTTGCCTCAATATGAAGTGCATTAGGTGAGTTGTGGTTATGGTGGAAACTAGTTTGGAGATTTATCACTAGCAACTACCCAAGGTGTAGGGATTAGGTAATTAGTAAAATGGAAAAAATTAAAAAATTTGTGCCAAGGCCCCCACAACTAAGAGTGAACCTCTAGTAGCTATAAGATGGAAAAATATGAGGAACAAGAAAGATGGGAAAAATAATAATAGCAACGCCAATAAAATGGATGTCATGGATGGGGATGAAACAAGAGATGATTAATTGCAGGAAATATTTAAGCAAAAAAACTTGACAATTGCACCAAAAAGGAATGCCAGTGGGTCCTCCCCAAAGTAGGCTCATGCCTTTTATGCCTTGACAAACCCACAAACTAGAGAGTCCATAGGCTCTAAGAATGTCATTTGGAAGCAAGAGCTAAAAAGTTACCCACAAGAAATCACCAAAGAAAATTAATGCATCAACCCAGAATGGACTAATGATAAAATCGAAAATGAGGTGGAAAATGGAAAGAAAGATGGAGAAGAGAGAATGAAATGGAATCCCAAGAACAAGGTTGTTGTAGTGACCAAAAACATCAGTGGCTGAAAAATGCCAAGGGGCCGTCGGCTGACCACGGTCTTAACCCTGTCTCTGTGGGAGAGTCGTGCTACATGGGGATGGAAACGGGGCACCCTGAATGGTCTAGTCGATCAAATAGGGACTTAATCAGTGTCTATATAACCTTTTGCAATGTGTGATTTATAGGAGACAAGATTGATAGTGCAAAGTAACGCTTAAATGCAAATGAAACAGAAAATAATGTAAAATGCAATAGTAAACAGAAGATAATGTAAAATGTAGTTAGAAAAAGTGCACCACTTCAAAGCTATGACCTCGCTCTGTCAAGATGGATACAATCGATTGCACAGTGTTGGGAAGTGTAGAGATTCCAAGAGTAATCAAGACATGTAGAGCAGGAGGGCTATGCACTTGAATGTGGACTTTGGCATTAACAATGTAAAGTACTACCAAGATGGTAGAAGGGAGTGGAACAAAATGCCAACTGAGAATGCTAACTGTTCACAATGTTAAATAGAAAGCTTAAAATGCTTGAGGTTATAGTGCTAACATTTTTGCTCACTAGCCAACCAAACTGTTAGCCGACCAGATCTCTGAGGGAACAAACTGGGGGGACTAAGAATTTTAAAAAACAAGGGGGTGCGGGAAGTGCCAAAGGTCCCCAGGTCAAAGAGCCAGAGCCGAAGAGAGAGTTTAAGCATCACTCATTGTGGTATTTATAGGACCAAGGGTGCATGAAAGATACGGTTTGAATGCCACGTGCCCTGGCCTTATGCTGATTTGTCTATACTACACGTGTCTGCATGACCATTGGGCGAACCTACCATGCCATAATTATGAACCTGCCACATCGTAATTACATTGTCAGAGCAACAGTGCAATTAGGTGGGGTGCATTGATGTTACGTAACAGCTCATCATGTCTTGCTATGCTTTGTAGCATAGCATGCTGGCGTAGTGTAGCATCTTGTTACGCATCTTGTTATGTGTGTAGAAAGTCTTTGAAGAGTGTTGTCCATTTGATGTATCTTTGTTACGCTATGCTATGCTACATAATGTAGTGACTGGCCTTAGTCACAAAAAGGCATTAACCTGCAAACTTTGTTTTTTGCACTATGAAGCTTGCGAACTTGTTGATCCTGCCCTTTGAGTTGCCTTCTGTCATTTTCATAGAATTATTACGCCTCGCTGCACCTTGTAGCTTAGCATAGTGTAGCAGCAAACATGGCCTATTTTGGGCCAAGTTTGCCGCTTTTTGATGGAATGAGATATTGTTGAAGGACTTGAAGTCGGGCGAACAGACTAGTCGTCCAGCTTTTGCTATGTTGTGCTACATCGCATACCATAGCGTAGCATTGTGTTTCCACAAACATCTTCTGGAGTTTGCTATGCTACATGGTGTAGCGTAGCGTAGCAAGAATTCTTGACTTAGAAAACTTACTGACGCAGACATTCTGAGAATCAAAGCATTCATCTCTTGAAGAATTGCCATAATGCTGCATGTATTAGAATGTCTTCAAATTTTGGGGTGTTTCATTGACCCCTCTTTGTCGATGTCTAGAGGACTGGCTCGAGAGACGTTGATAGAGAACATGAAACACCTCGGAAGACACAATGTTAACGTTGCCGCTTGGTGATTGCCAGGACGTTGCATGGCTACACTTAAGAGTGTTGCATTGGTTTCAAAAGTTTAGGTAGCAAGCAAATATGAGGTTTAGCAGAGTCCCTCGTCAGAGTGCTCATGAGGGACTTGTTCGCATTTTCATCTTTACTAGCGCTTTTCTACAACCTCTTGTAGGATAGGTGTTTCCTCCCTTAGGATGAGTTGCATTACATCTGTGTAGGGCTTTGATCTACCTATAGATGTTTCCCATGCTACAAGCTACATTACACACGTCACGGAATTGGCACTCTGAAGTAGCCGAGCTAGTCGAGGCACTTACTTTGCAACACCGTAAGCATTTGCTGCTGTGGTGAGTCAGACTCTTGGTCGCACACTGTAAGTACGATGAAGAGCGAAACAGCCACGATGTGAAGCGAGGGCGAAAGGTCTTGCTTTTTGCAGACATTGTTAAAGCTCTTGGAAAGCCATGCTAGTGCACGGTGTTCAAAGAAGGAAGGCCAACAACGGCCTTGGCAGTACCGACATGGAGGAGCTGGCCTCGAAGGCGTCAAGAGTTGTTGTGAGTGCGGATGCTCTGGAATCCCTACCAAAGGCATGCATTCCTAGTTTAGCTATGGGATTAGCTACCACATAGCTAAACATCGTGCGAGCTGAGGCATTGGAAGGGGGCTGGAGGATGACAATATTGTGGCTGGGCCACAATACTGCTGGAACTCCAACTATGAGAACTAGCTAAGGAACTACCGTCAGGGGGTGGGCCATGGTGACGGTAGGTCCAGAGGGCCAATGTAATGTCATACAACATCTCTGGAGGATCAGCATGATACCAAGGGTGGCGACGTTGCATGTGTTCCAAACTGTGTTCCCATTGTGTCGTGAACTACGTCCTAGAGCTGCAACATTACACCCGCACGTCAGCATTGTGCATGCTTGTTCGATGTGTACTTGGTGTGGATGCATGCCAGGGATGTGACGCAAACCTAGTTTAAGGTCTTGGTAGACCATGTGCTAGTTTAGAGTCCCAGCAGACTGCTGTGCTGGTTTAAGGTCCTAGCAGACCGTACATGCTAGTTTAACATCATAGTGGACATGCCATGCTAGTTTATAGTCATAGCGAACCAGTTGTGCTAGTTTTACGTCATAGTGGATGGTTGCCGCCAGTTTAACGTCATAGAGAACATTGTTTGTCATTGTTGCCATTTTAAGATCATAGTGGATGGTGCTCGATGCCACTAGTTTAACGTCATTGCTAACGCTGCTAAATGTTGTTGCTAGTTTAACGTCGTAGCAGACGGTGCTTGATGCTGCTAGTTTAACGTCATTGTGGACGTTGCTCGATGCTATTGCCAGTTTATCATCGTAGCGGACGATGCTCGTTGTTGCTGCTTGTTTATCATCATAGCAGACGATGCTTACTTCCGTTGTGCTTCAAACGTAGTACGGCTTGAGGTATGAGTGATTCACCAGGTTGGTGAACTCGTTGTCGTCCATGTCCACCAGCTTGAAGGCTCCATTCTCAAAGGCTTTAGTGACCATGTAAGGGCCTTACCTATTGGCTGAGAATTTTTTCACATGCTCGCGAATAGCCTTGAGGATGAGGTCTCCCTTCTATACTGTCCATCGATGCGTGTCTGCACGGTGCTTTTGCTGCTACTTGCTCTGGTAGTGCTCTATGCATCTCAACGTTTGTGCGCATTCCTCCTCTACTAAGTCGAGGTCGTTGATCTGTGATTCATTATTCTGGTCTTCACTCATGACATCTGCAAGGATCATCCAGAGCGATGGTACCTACAACTTAAGAGGCAACACAACTTCAGATCCATAAACAAGGTTGTAAGGAGTCTTACTTGTCACGATTTTGCAAGTCATCCTATAGGCCCATAGAATGTAGAGGATTTGCTCATGCCACCGCTTCTTGCTACTACCAAGCATTTGCTTCAGCAAGTTGATGATGGACTTATATGTAGCCTCTACCTGCCCATTCACCTGTAGATAGTATGGGGAGGAGAATGATTACTTAATGCCTAGGTTGCTGCAAAAGGTTTGGGTTTCTGTACTACTGAATTGTGGCCCATTGTTGGTTACAATAGTCATAGGAAGCCCAAACCTTGTCACGATGTTATCCAGGATGAAATGGTAGATTTGTTGAGACATCATTTTCCTCAAGGGAATAGCTTCCACCCACTTAGTAAAATACTCCGTGGCAGTGATAATGAAGCTATGCCCTGCGGAGGACTTAGGCATGATGGGTCCTATGAGGTCTAGTCCCCATCATTGGAAGGGCCACGTGATTTGCGTTGGGTGCAGGTCCGTAGGTGAGACGTGTATGAGATTTTCATATCTCTAGCAGGTGTCACACGTCTTGACTTTGGATAGGTAGTCGTGCTCCATGTGGGGCCAATAGTACCCTAAGCATTTAATTTTCATAGCCATAGCCTTGGGTGCTGTGTCCACCACATAGCCCCTCATGCACTTCATTAACTACCTTCTGGGCCTGCTCCCCACCCATGCATGCCAACAATATCCCATCATAAGAACATTGGCACAGGGCATCATTTCCCATAAGCGTATATTGCTGGGCGTGCTTTCAGATTGCATCTCTCTAAGCATATGTCAGTCCACTTGGGGGTTCGCCGTGTTGCAAGTAGGTTTTAATGTTAGCGTACCACTCTTGGGTATCCGTAGCATTGATAGAGGCCATGTGTCCTACCTGAGTGATAGGCATAGTGCATTCGACAATCGAGGTTGGAAGACTTGTAAACAAGTGTGGTGGAATGTTTAATGCAAGGGTAGCTAAGGCGTCTACCATAGTGTTCTCGTTGCGTGGAATGTGTTGCGCATCTATGGTTGCAAATTGCTTGAGCATGCTTTTTGCTAGGTCGCAGTAGGGTTGCAAGTGTGTAGCTTTGCAAGCGTAGACCTTGGTGATTTGATTCACAACTAGTTGTGAATCACTGAGGATTGCCAAGTGTTGAATGCATAGTGTTTGGACAGCTAAGAGGCCTCTGAGTAGCCCCTCATATTCTACCACATTGTTGGTGCAAGGGAATGCAAAACGATAGGCGAATGGGTGCATTTCCCCAAAGGATAATGTAATGACAGCAGCTATGCTACTTCCTCATGTAGTTGAAGTGCCGTCGAAGTGTAAGGTAGCTTCTAGGTGCGAAGGTACGACGTTGATAGTGCCAACGTGTTTGTCTGGGAATTCAGGATCTATGGTTGCGTGGTCATTAACGAGTGAGGCCGTAAGCTACGTTACTATGGCTTGACCCTTAGTCAATAACTGGCTTACATAGTGTAGGTCGAACTCAATGGTTATCACTTTCCATCAGGCTATCCTGCTACTTTCATACAAGTTGTTAGTGATAGCCTGGAGTATGTTGCTTTTGCAAATGATGTTGACTGCACTATGGAAGAGGTAGTGCCTCCACGTTTTTAGTGAAAACACTAAGGCAAGGCAGTTCCTCTCTACTTCATTGTATTTCGCCTCATGCACTATTAGTGCATGACTTAGGTAATACACTGGTATCTCAAATCCGTCGTTCCATTTTTAACATGGCAGTGCTGCAATAGATGTGTCGGAGGTGGAAAGGTAGATAAAGAAAGGCTTCTCCCTTTGTGGTGGATCCATAATTGGGAGGTGCGAGAGCTCTTTCTTCAAGTCATCGAAGGCTTGTTGACACTAGGTTATCCACTCGAAGTCAACCCCTTTCTTTAGAAGATGTTGCATGGGGTGTAACTTGTCATTCAACCTTGCTATGAACCTTCAGATGAATTGTACCCTACCTTGTAAGCCACGTAACTCCTTGAGGTTTGTAGGAGGTGCTAGGTTGATGATGGCCTTGACTTTGTCAACGTCCACCCTTATTCCAGCCTTCGATACCACAAATCCTAACATGCATCTGATTTTCACACTGAAGACACATTTCTTGGGGTTAAGGCGCAAATCGTACATTTGATAGCATTTGAGGACTACTCCTAGATCGCGTGGATGATCATCTGCCTCTTTGGATTTGACTGCTATATCATCCACATAGTCATTTAGTGTTTCTAAGATGTAGTCACTAAATATGTATGTCATGGCTCAATGGTAGGTTGCTCCAAGGTTTTTGATCCCAAAAGGCATCATGGTGTAATAGAATGTACCCCATGGGGTCATGAAGGTCGTTGCTAGCTGATGCTCCGGGTTGATGCAAATTTGGTTGTAGTTGGAAAAGCCATCCATGAAGGATAACAGAGCATGACCAGTTGTAGTGTCAATTAGTTGATCAATGCTTGGAACTGGGAAGTCGTCCTTGATCATTGCTTTGTTCAGATCCTGGAAGTCTATACAGATTTGTATTCCTCCTATTTTCTTGGAAACCATGACGATGTTAGATACCCACCCCGAATAATCAACTGCACGAATGAGACCAACTTGGTATAGCTTGGTGATTTCATCCCTCATTGCTAGCACAATTTCTGGTTTGACTTTATGAGCCTTCTACTTGACTTCCTTCACACGTGGGTCTAGGACGATGTTGTGTTGTATCAGCCATGAGTCTAAACCCGGCATGTCATTGAATGACCATGCAAAAAATTTGATGTTGTCTTGCAGAATTTTGGCTACGTTCTCATGCATCTGTGTATCTAGGAGAAAGCTAAGTTTTAACGTTTTAACTTCCCCCTTGGATGTGGTTACCAGCATCTTGACGAGAGGGTCCTCAGTCACATCCCCAACCTTCAAATCTAGGGTTTGGACTAGATGCTTAGGTCAGTCTGGGGATGCTTCTAGAGATGCTATGGTGCTAGCTATGGTTGACCCCCAGTCGATTAGGTCTGGGTTTAGTTGTCTCACAAGCTTGCCATGTGGACCTGTTATGGCTAAAAGTGTGGAGAGATCGTGATGGGTTTCCATTTTCTGCTTGACCTGTCAAAATGATATGAAAGCCTGGTTATGAGGCACCTGTTGGTAGCAATTGTGTGTAACAAAAACTTGCAAAGTAATGATGAGATGTAATCAATGAAATATGATGTTAAGGTCAAAATTTTTGTGCCATTTTAAAGTCATGGTAGACTGTTATGACATGGAGATGTAGAGCTGCTAAAACAGGAAATGCCAAGTTGTAGATGTGAAAATGTGAAACTGCTAAGAAATGCAAAACAACCAATGTGAAAATGTGAAACTGCAAACATGCAATAGAGAAAAAAATGCTAGTTTAAGGTCTTTTCAGATTGGTAATGAAAAATATTTTTTTATTTTTTCGTTTCTTGGAAAAGTAAGAAATTCAGCTTGGAGCGTGTCAAGGTTTTAAATGCTAACAATGTCTCGATGTCATGGCGAGCATGCTACGCTGTATGGTGCACTCCCCATTAAATGGAGAGAGAGAGCAACAAGTTTTCCTCTTTTCACCATTATAGCCATAAATAGGGATTAAACCCTAGTAAGCTCATCATTCTTACTGTAAGAGCACAAAGGCCACATTCAAAGTACAAGGCGATTTCGGAGCGATCGTGCTTACAGCGAACAAGGCGATTTTCTGCACAGTAGCGAGGAAGAAATTGCAAGTAGGATAATGGCTCCAAAGAAGGAATGCACAAATTTGTCCCTTGCAAAGCTTGAGGAGGTGAAGGAAACTTAGGGCATGTGACACAAGCACTTGGCGTAATGCTGAAGGACATGCCGTTAGTCCGGTAGGCTTCTATGCTTCCTCTATTTTTTCATGATTTTGTTATTGCTTCTTGCTTCTGTCTTCTACTTTTTTTGTATCCTAGTCTTAGCTATTTGTGTTTTTCTATTATCGTGTTGTCTTTGCCTTTGCATCACCGTTGTTGCCGTTTCAGCCACAGCAGATGCATAAATGTTACGTCATCGTTGTATGCAAGGTTGCTTAAACTGCCACCACCATGGTTGTCATAAACGTGGGAGTTTGGGTAGTTTAAGTTGCTTGGTCTTTGAACGGCATGACGTAGGATCTTCGGGAAGGTTGGGTCATGTGTGATGTGAGAATGCAACATGTGTTCCGTTAGGGCATATTGTTGGTCACCATGTTAGGGTTAATTTCTTTATTGCTATGCTAGGATATTTTTTTGCTATGCTACTACTTTTCATGTCCTTGCTACGCTATGCATAGAAAGAAGGTTATGCTATGCTATGTGTATGAATTGCTAGGCATTGCTACGTTGTGTGCGTATTGCACTTAGTCATGATGCTAACACTTGTTGGTTGTATTGTGCAAGGTGGGAATAAGGCCAATCCTGATTGTTTTAGAGATTAGAGGGGTCTTGTGTCATGTGAGAAAACCTATGGTCAATGCTCCTCCTCCCTAGATATGTATGGGACAACAGGGGCTCTAGTTTAGGAGAGGGGCACAGGACTTCCTATAGTTCCTCCTCGACCATTTCAATGTGATCGTTTGGTCATCCCTAGAGGAGGAGGAGGCGGTTGGTATAATAGACGCCATATTTCCTGGGGCAAGTAGGGGCATTCTAAGGTCTCTGACTGGCGAGGCAGTCATGAGTAGGTAGAGAGAAGGATCTAGTCATCACCCAATAGGGTTAAGGTGTTTGGCCTAGATCTGGGATATGCCCAAGTACAACTACTACCACTGCTTCAATACACTATTTCTTGCACGTTATATGATGACGTGCTTCTAGAACCCTCAGAGAACTATCTACTGTGTTGGCGGGTGAGTTTTGTAGCCTTTCTCTATTGTGTTTGTGTGACGCTAGCCATATTAGCCTAATGCTAACAGCATATGTTTGTTACCAGGTTCTTCATCAACAAGGATGGAGTTCACAACCAACCAGGTCTGCTGGCTATAGCATAGATAGCTCTGCAGGAGTTCTCTTCTGCTAAGAACTTGGGGGCAAGCATGATTGGCCAATGCAGAGGTGAATACCACACCTACCCAGGCACATATTCTATTCCCTATGGTCAGTGAGAGATGTAGGGTTGGCTAGATGAGGAGTGGATGAAACCCTTCAAACCGATCATGGTTGAACAATTTTTGGTTGAACTTCCACCGTTCCTATTACCGTTAGGCCCAGTAGGACAACCAGTAAGTGTTGCATTTCTAAGTGTTTTTGCAATATTCGTACTTTCTACATTTTCATGATAAACGTTTTCGCGAAAACTTTTGCAGGGGTGAAGAAACCCCAGGAGGTGATGGTGGTGACCACCGAGGCGCAAGGGGCAAACATCTACTTCAAATATGATGAAGTAGAGGTGAGCCAACGTTGGATAAATGGTGGGGCTTCAGACTCCTTGGTCTAGAACCTTGAAAAGGTTGGACTTATGAATGTATTCCTGACCCTGAATCTGAACGTTCCTACCGCTGAGATGCTTTCCTTGGTCAACTCCTTTTCTGAAAAGGTGGGCCGCTTCCAAGTGCACATACAGGGCGTGCGAGTGGTTATTGAAATCAATGACTAACTATTTGTGGACCTATTTGATGTTCCTACTAAAGGCATCCTCATAGGGTGGAGCGGCAAGAAGGAGCTGACCCTCCAAAAGAAGGATATTTAGGAGTGGCTAGGGATTGGGAAGGAGCGAAAGGGGCTCCCTATCGATAAGCTCAAAGATGGGCCCGCGTTGGAGATCTACCTTGTCTTCCATGCTCATGTGTTCCCCCAGCTACTTACCCAAGGGAAGGTCTTGGGGATTGAGCAGGCCTGGATAATGGGTGAAGTTATGGAAGAGGGGGCCCGCTACAACTAGGTCAACTTCCTATGTAAAGGCTTGTAGGCTGAGATCTTGGGACACTATTAGAAATTGGAGTCCCATTTCAACATACACTATGCCTTCTACATAGGCTGTCTAAAGCACTTTGCAGAGTTTCTAGTGGTTCAAGAGGATGGAGTCTAGGTCATGCGAAATCGCAACCAGATTTCCAGACCATGGATTCGCCAAATATTTTGAACCATGTGAGCCCAAGATCCCCCAGAAATGATTAGGGAGTCGTTCTCCGTGACGACTAAGGATCGGGTGGCCCACAACGTTGGTGGGCAAAGCAGCATAGGAGAGTCACCCCATGTTGTAGCTGACAACGTGTTGTGGGGGGAACGTATCATGGCTGAGACTATGCCCAAAGAGTTGTGGTGGAAGAGGCCTCCTCTAGCTAAGGAAACCCTTCACATGGAGGAGGAGGAGGGGCAAAGACTGTAGCATAAACTACAGAGGACGTAGCCCCCCATTGGTAAACACTTTTATCTAATGCTCATTTTGTTATTGTCTACTACGCTAGGTGATGTAGTGTAGCGTGGAACCTACTTTGAGTTAACTTGTTTTGTACTAACGCAAACATGTTTCTCTAACTGGCAGAGGAAGAAGAAGAAGAAGAATGCAACGAAGAGGTGTTGGCCCCTAAGACGAGGATGACAAATAAAGACACGGAGGCCCTAATCATGGAAGAAATGGCCCTAGTCAAGAATAAAGGGGCTCTTGTCGCTAAGGCAGGGGCTCTTGTCATAAGGAAGAATCTTCCTATTAACGAAGAGGAACCTCCCTTGAATAAAAAAGATGTTGGTCCCATAAAAGAAAAGGCATCAGTGCATGAAGAAGAGGTTCACGTAGACTTAGCAGGACCTTCTGCCAAGGGTACCACCATCATCTTGCATCAACAAGAAGGGAGATCACAATCGGACGTTGGTGAGTTTGACAATATGTCTACCTTATCATAGTCAATTTTGGCCATTGTTGATATGTTTGGTTATGTAACATGCACTATGGTTGATGCTGCAGGACCCACTTCAATTCATGCGGAGTCATGGGCCAAGATCCCCAACAAATTTACATTCCTGCAGGGAATAGTTCACGACATGATCAAATGCCTCTAGCAAGTGGACCCTGACGCGAGTAGGTAGTAATGTCAGGCACTCTCATGTTGTTATGCTAAAATTTTTAGAGTTTGCTAATCTTGCTACACTAGCGCGATTGTTTCACTCTTTGTGTCATGGCAGCCTCTCGATTTAAATGGGACTCGACACAACCTATGAAGGTCAATGTCGTGCCTACATTTCCACTTGAAGTGACTGAGGTGTTGAGTAGTGCATACGATGAGGCTTGCAAATGCATCTTGCACTCGACATGCTCCCTGTGGGAGTATAAGCGAGTCAACGAGGACCTGTGGGAATGGGTCCAAAGAGCTGAGCAAAGAGAGGCCGACTTGGCTGCCGAGGTAGAGGATCTCAAGTTGAAGAAAGAGTTCCTCATAGCCTGCGACACTAATAATGAGAACTGGTGCACGGCTGTAATAGACTATGCTAGGTTTTGGACTATCACACGTCAGAACGTTGAAGCCACCTGCAAGATAATTGAATAGTGGATGCAAATGGACTTGCTAGCCTAGAAGTGTCAAGATTTGAAAGACGTCAGCGTCAAGATTTAGGAATGGGGGCAGTCCTAGAGAAACCACAAGCACATGTATAAACTTGAAAATTCCACCCATTTTAGACTGTACAAGGACACTGTAGTGGAGGTGTTCATGTATGAAGCATTCGTAAATGCCATTGATGCTTCTGAGGCCTATGCCAAGTTCAAAGACCAAGTAAAGGTTACGAAATCTCCTGACCTGAAAGTGGACCTTCCTATAGGAGAGACCACAACTGTCTCCTTTTCCCTAGGACCACCAAGTTGGACAACCGCTAAAAAGGAGAGAGCTGCTATAGATACTGAACTAAGCAACAGGCATTGGATGAACATCATGGCAAAGAAGGTCTGGCATCACCTCGGGCTCGGTCTAGACTGGATACCCTTTGAGATGGGCGTAGGCCCTTCTCAGGTTAGTCTCTTACTGTATTGATATTTATGCTCTATTGTAGTTTGCGTTTGTTGCCCTAACTGACCTCTTCACTCCTGCAATGCAGGCTCTAGAAGAGGGTGCAGGGCCCGTAGAGGGAAGGAACGAGGAAGCAGCAGAGGACAACGCAGGGGTAGGCGATGCAATAGGAAATGGTGTAGAGGCGAAAGACGAAGATTATGCAAATAGGAACAACCCATGATAACATGGGATTTCCTTTTTGGGATTTTGAAATTTTGAGATTTCATAAACATTTTGCAAACATTGTCAATTGGAAAAAATTTTGAATAAAAGAAAGAATTTCAGAAAATAATTTGATTTTGCGTGAACTCATGCATTGCATAAAGTTTTCATGTTTTTGTGTGCTAGTTTTAGGCTATTTCGAGCCATTGCTAGTTTTGAGCCATTTCAGGCTATTGCTAGTTTTAGGCCATTTTGGGCCATAGCATACCATGCATAAAGGAATGGCATGTTAACAAAGAAAAAAGAAACAATGCTAGTTTTAGGCCATTTCGGTCCATAGCGTAGCATGCCAAAAGGAATGGCATGTTAACAAAGCGAAAAGCGATGAATGCACGAGGGATGGCAATTGGGATGGAAGCAGTGGAGTTGCTACGTTGTGCATAGCTGCCTCTTCACCCATCATGGGTGTTGGCACATTTTGGCCATTTAATGGAGCAGGCTTTGGGAGGTTGTAAAGCTAATCATATAACTAATGTTCACCCTGATTTAAACATTGCCAATATTTTATTGGATGAAGACTTTTCAAAGGTGTTGGGTTGGAAGCTTGAAAGGTTTTTCTCTAATTGATTCACTAGCAAATACAATTTTGTTTAAGATAAATGATCAATTGTTCAAAGTTCATGACAATCCTCTACCAGCTATTTTAGTGCCAATGAAGCATTCACTGGATCTACAAACATGTATTGATGTACAAGTCAAGAAGTGGGTTTAGTTGACCTCCATAAGGTATGGGAAGGTAATGAATGTAAGGCAACTTGTAGAAACCAAATGATGCCTTGGAATTGAGAGTTATATTGTTTGGCCTATGAAATGCCCCAGAAATTTCATGAGGTTGATATACAACATATTGAGGCCATATTGAGGAAGATTTATCACAACATTTGTAAATGATATCAACCGAAAAGAACATTTGAAATAACTGCAATTGGTGCTCAATGAGATTGTTCACAAAACGCCACGTGTTGTTCATACTCGTAAAAGCATTTAAGTGTAACAATATCACACAAAAACTGCCTTGATTTATCAAATTGATTTTGTCCTGCCCACTGGCTGCAAAGAAACACCAAGAGACGACCCAAATGCTCTTGGATATTAGGCTCTTCTTTCAAGGTTTCAGGAGTTGGGAGCCTCAGTGCACACGCAATAGAGAAATAGAGAAGTGAGCCATTTATGAATGTGAACTCGATAGGGAAAGGAAGCCAACTCTTGATTGCCAAAGTTGGGTGGGCAGCAGGTACCACAAGCCTTCTATTTGTAAGAAAACAGATTTGACTAGTTTTAGGGCAACTAGCTTGAAGATAGAAAGATGAAAAGATGGAGTATGTGTCACTAATTTTATGAATCAGTGGGGAACGAGTCCCTGAGCTCGATCGCTCAACGCAATGTTTCCAGTCATACTATTATTTTCTTCCCCCGTGCTTCGGAATGCGAAGGTTGCTGGAGAAACTATCAACTAAGATGTAAGAAGAGAGGGGAATGCTGATTCCACCTCGATGACTAGAATTCAAAATTGAATTTAGATAAATATCTTCTTACTTTGTGGATCATATTTTGTCGCAATAATTACGATTGAAAAGATGGAGTCATCTATGGTAAAAACAAAGGGCACTAGGCAGGCGATAAGAAAGCACATGGCCTCTCCCAGCTGGATCAAGCTAGAGCCAATGCCGACGCTAATACCTGCGACTTCAATGGAGCCGTTACCAGAAACAAAGACATGGAAGAAATCAGTTTTGGATCAAGAATTTGCAGAGGATTTGGATTTGGGTTTGGACCGAAACTGAGAGATAGAGTGATGGTATGTCGTTGCCTTCGTCGATTTCTATGAACTTGATGCTGGATATACCCCTGGATGATGCTAAGGTTGAAAGCATTGAGACTACTCCTGTGCCTCCATCACCTGTTTCATGGTCTCTGCATCCATCGGAGAATGAGAAATTTGTCAGAATTCCAGCACCTCCATCATGTCCACCTTCGTTGTGGCCATCATCGTCTCCATCTTAGTGCTGCGTCTGATTATTAACAGCATCACATAAGTCTAAATCAAATCATCCTGCAAAACCTCCATTATTGACGAACCCTAGCGTAAAGGCAAATTCAACCCAAAAATGGACAATGATATCATGCCCTAATCCATCTAAACCATGAGATTGTCGTGGTAGTTCCAGAGTGTGGATCAGACATGAGCAGCAATGGCGGAGGGTTGCAGGTGGTGAAGTGCAGCTTTCTGGTATGCACACCTTGCTATCGAGTACATTAGAAAGGAGGGCATTCACTGCTAAACTCAAATTGTGCCTGGAGGATCCCCAAAATGCTGAGAATGCTACACGTTAACATCAATAGTAACTTCCATAACTGCACATTCACAACTGCATCGAGGCTCTAATTGCAGAATACCACATTTATTCTAATTAAGTTTGGGTTTTGATATAAATTATTTAATTGCTAATGTAAGTTTGACAGCCCTTGCTTGTGTACCAAGTAAGTATTAATGTTGATTTAAAAATTTGTATATGCTAAAAAGTTATATTGGATAGTTATCCAATAGGACACTTGGCCACCATAGCTTTTATACAAAGGCCACTTGTCAACTACAACTTCTTTATCTTCACAATGGCAACTTGGCAACTGAATGAAGACACTTGGCAACTGAGTGAAGACACTTGGCAATTGAATGAAGATACTTGGCAACTAAATGGGACACTTTTCACCCATTTAGTTGCCAAGTGTCACCCGCAGCTTTTTTCTCTCTATGGTGGTTATAACCACCCAAGATATTTTGTAACTTACCTAC
>MNCI01001581.1:75077-85077 GCA_015680685.1 Gnetum montanum
AAGAAGCCTTTGTGTCCTAAGAAGAAGAAGAAGGACCCAAGTGGGAAGAAAATGAGAATTCATTTGAGAAAGAAAATGAGAGGATTGCTGAAGAAAAAGCTCAAGAAGATCAAATTGAAAGCTCCAGCAAGCCAAAAAATAATAGAGAAATTGCTAATGAGAAGGTTAGATATATGAGGATTCCTACCAGATCAATTTTCACCATTCTCTTCCCATCTCAAGAATAGTTCATGAACAAAGGACTTGGTAATGTACAATTTGTTGTTTTGTTAGGACTGAGGTTTTTATACGACCAAACCTTATGTTTGATGGAAATTTTCCTCCAAAAAGATTTTTATTCAGTTTTAAAAATTCAATGAAAGTTTCAGTATGTTTCAATTTTAATATGAGACTGCATAAATTTCTTTAAGCTTTTAAAGAGGGAAAAATGTTGACACATTTTGGCCATTTAATGGAGCAGGCTTTGTGAGGTTGTGAAGCTCATATAACTAACGTTCACCCTGATTTAAACATTGCCAATATTTTATTGGATGAAGACTTTTCAAAGGTGTTGGGTTGGAAGCTTGAAAGGTTTTTCTCTACTTGATTCACTAGCAAATACAGTTTTGTTTAAGACAAATGATCAATTTTTCAAAGTTCATGACAATCCTCTACCAGCTATTTTAGTTCCAAAGAAGCATTCACTAGATCTACAAACATGTATTGATGTACAAGTCAAGAAGTGGGTTTAGTTGACCTCCATAAGGTATGGGAAGGTAATGAATGTAAGGCAACCTGTAGAAACCAAATGATGCCTTGGAATTGAGAGTTATATTGTTTGGCCTATGAAATGCCCCCAAAAATTTCATGAGGTTGATATACAATGTATTGAGGCCATGTTGAGGAAGATTTATCACAACATTTGTAAATGATATCAACCGATAGGAACATTTGGAATAACTGCAATTGGTGCTCAACGAGATTGTTCACAAAATGCCACATGTTGTTTGTACTCACAAAAGCATTTAAGTGTAATGATATCACACAAAAACTACCTAAATTTATCAAATTGATTTTGTCCTACCCGCTGGCTGTAAAGAAACACCAAGAGACAACCCGAAAGCTCTCGGATATCGAGCTCTCCTTTCAGGGTTTCGGGAGTTGGAAGCCTTAGTACACGCATGATAGAGAAATAGAGAAGCGAGCCGTTTATGAATGTGAACCTCATAGGGAAAGGAAGCCAACTCTTGATCACCAAAGCTGGGTGGGTAGCAGGTACCACAAGCCCTCTATTTGTAAGAAAATAGATTTGACTAGTTTTAGGGCAACTGGCTTGAAGACAGAAAGATGAAAAGATGGATTATGTATCACTAATTCTATGAATCAGTGGGGAATGAGTCCCCGAGCCTGATCGCTCAACGCAATGTTTCCAATCATACTGTTATTTTCTTCCCCCGTGCTTCAGAATGTGAAGGTTGCGGAGAAACTATCAACTAAGATGTAAGACGAGAAGGGAATGTCGATTCCACCTTGATGACTGGCATTCAAAACTGTATTTAGATAAATATCTTCTTACTTCATGGATCATATTTTTCCACAATAATTATGATTGAAAAGATGGAGTCATCTGTGGTAAAAGCAAAGGGCACCAGGCAAGCGATAAGAAAGCACATGACCTCTCCCAGCTAGATCGAGCTAGAGCTAATGCCAATGTTGATACCTGCGACTTCGGCGGAGCCGTTACTAGAAACAAAGACATGGAAGCAATCAGTTTTGGATCAAGAATTTGCAAAGGATTTGGATTTGGATTTGGGCTGAAACTGAGAGATAGAGTGACGGTATGTCGTCGCCTTCATCAATTTCTGTGAACGTGATGCTGGATATACCCCTGGACGATGCTAAGATTGAAAGTGTTAAGACTACTCCTATGCCTCCATCGCCTATTTCATGGTCTCTGCATCCATTGCAGAATGAGAAATTTGTCAGCATTCTAGCACCTCCGTCATGTCCACCTTCGTCATGGCCATCATTGTCTCCATCTTGGTGCTACGTGTGATTATTAACAGCATCACATAAGTCTGAATCAAATCATCTTGCAAAAGCTCCATTATTGACAAACCCTAGCGTAAAAGAAAATTCAACCCAAAAATGGACAATGATACCATGCCCTAATCCAGCTAAATTGTGAGATTGTCGTGGTATTTCCAAAGTGTAGATCAGACATGAGTAGCAATGGTGGAGGGTTGCAGGTGGTGAAGCGCAACTTTCTGGTATGCACACCTTACTACTGAGTACATCAGAAAGGAGGGCATTCACTGCTGAACTCAAATTGTGCTTGGAGGATCCCTAGAATGCTGAGAATGCTGCACATTAACATCAACAGTAACTTCCATAACCACACATTCACAACTGCATCGAGGCTCTAATTGCAGAATACCATATTTATTCTAATTAACTTTGGGTTTTGATACTAATTATTTAATTGCTAATGTAAGTTTGACAGCCCTTGGTTTTGTACCAAGTAAGTATTAATGTTGATTTAAAAATTTGTATATGCTAAGGAGTTATATTGGATAGTTATCCAATAGGACACTTGGCCACCATAGCTTTTATACAAAGGTCACTTGTCAACTACAACTTCTTTATCTTCATAATGGCCACTTGGCAATTGAATGAAGACACTTGGCAACTGAGTGAAGACACTTGGCAACTAAATGGGACACTTGTCACCCGCAGCTTTTTTCTCTCTATGGTGGTTATAACCACCCAAGATATTTTGTAACTTACCTACCTACCTTTGAACCCTATAAAAAGGCTTCAGGGGTTAAGGGGGGAATCACACTTTTCGAGAAGACATTGATACTACACTTTGAAAGGCTACTAGCTAGCGCTTGGGCTCTCACTTGGAGACACACTTTGGATTCTGGGAAGAGCTTGTAAGAATATTTGTAAAAGATTGCTTGTAAGATGGCTTGCTAAAGAAAAGATTTCAGCCTCTTTGTCATAGTCCTGTGAGTTATGTTTTTTATTTTTTTTATTTTTTTTAAATTGATTAGCTAGTGGCTTAGATAGTATTATCCTTGGCAAGTAATTTTGGGATTTATAGATTGCTCTTACTATTTTTGTTGCCCGATAGAAAATTTCTATTAAAATTTTTCCATAGAAGCGCTTTTGTTTAAAAGCCTTAAGAGCATTTTAGTAGTAAATTTTATTATTGTGCAACGTAGAAGAACTGCTATTGGGATTGTTGTAAGAGAGCCTCTACTTGTAGTCATGCCATTGAACGATTCAATAGTCAAGAGGGTTCATAAAATCTTTGGTATTTTGATGGGACCAGAATAGCTTTTTTATCGTTAAAGTGAATCTTCGTGGTATTTGAATTAGAAATTGTCAAGTCTTTTGAAGGTTATGTTGAATGCAATTGTTGACATCCATTATCTAGCCAAAATGGAGTCTCGTACGTGATAGTTTACGCAGCAATTTTTTGGTAGCATAGTAGGATTGTCTTGAAGAAATTGCTTATTTGAGCCTTGGAAGTTTGAACAATTCGTAGATATTGAATTTGGGATAGCTTTATTGCGAAGTGTTTACTCGTGTCATTTTACCTTGTTTAAATATTTGAGGTCTACACAAATCTGCTTTCTTTTCTATCTATTTCCATCGAATCTTGCTCTATTTCTAGTTTTCTTGTGGAACTATCTCTTTCTCTGGGGAAAATTAGAAGTAGATTCACAGAGTTGTGCTCAAATGTTTTTGCAAAATTTTATTTGTTACAAGTAGGTATTATAAGGACCACGTAGACTAGGTAATTAAACAAAATAGGAACTCTCAACAACTCACAGTACTTGGCAAAGTTGGCTGAATCTCTTCAAGATAAGTCATTCGTAGTTTACACACAATGTAATCATTTCATTTTTCACAACCGCACGTCACAACAGCACACACAAATACTCACATTAACTACTAAGTCTATTTGGAGGTATCTAGGCCTTGGTGTTTCCAGAGACTAGCAGGCACCTAAATCTTGTTCAAGAACACTCGTTGGTGATCGTGTTCCAAACAATTGCCAATAGTGGATTGATCGGAATGTAAGGCCAAGGTGTTTTGCCAGGGCCCTCATCCACATTGTTGTCCCCCACTTGGAAGGGCAACTCAACCCATGCACTCTCGTCGCAAAGACTGGCTTCTTGAGCCAATTCTCCTGCTGGATGTTTAGTGGGTGTGTGAACAGGCACTCTATTCTCAGAGGTTACAACCTCCAAGTCCTACTCCATGTCTACGTCACTGATAGCTTGTGCTGCTACTTCGTCACCATGGATCACCACCACCCTACCCATGTATGGTAGGTGGATCTCCTAATGTATGGGTAAGGAGATAGGCCTAGGTTATGCTAACCATGATCTCCCCAAAATCAGGTTAAACCCAGGCATTTCCTCAACCATGATGAATGTTGTATTTGTGGGGAACTGGTCCCCTACTATGAAGTCCATGTGGATTGTGCCTTTCACCAGGATGTGTGCCCTGTTGAACAACCTTAGAAACAATGTCATTGTTGGTTTGATCTGGTCGACCAAGCCCAACTTGTCCATAATAGGGAAGGGAATGATGTTTGTGGTAGCCCCATCATCAACGTGTACCCTTCGGATCTGGTATTGGCCAACCAAAATTATGATGAAAAGAGGTGCCGTAGTAACCTGACCCCTTTCGAGATCTTCCCTAATGGCGTCATCATTGAAAGTCAATTGGGATGGCTTAGGCTTTATGGGCATAGAGGGAAGCATTACCAAGTGGATTGCTTCCTCTTCCATTGACATGTCTTCGTTGACCGGAATCGTTGTCAACATGTAGATCAGAGCCTCGCAGTGCGGTACAAATGTCATGATTAGGTCGTATAAGCTTAGTGTAGTATTTTTTTGTTTTAGAGCTTGTTCAACTTGGGTGAAGACATCTAAATGGTCTTGGCCACACCCCCCCCCCCCCCCCCCCCCCCCCCCCTGTTTAACATTTCCCCCCTCTTCGATTCATCCCAAGAGACGAATTTCCCAAGGAGGGGCGACTTTGGGTTTAGGTTAAGATCCTTTTTGGCAGGGCAGCGTGGACCATGCGGTTGTGGTAATGCTCGTCTTTGGTGATGAGGGTGCGGATGTAGGGGGTGGAGACATAGGCTTGGAAGTACCAAGGATGGTACTTCCCCTTGAGTTCTTGCCTACGAAGTGCACTTCGCATTCTTTAGGACGAGAAGGTTGTTTAGCTGTTTTATGCAGGGTAGGGGCTATTAAAGGAGCTGGCCCCTTGATGATGAATAGAGCCAACGGTGTTAGTGGGTGAAGTGGCACAGTTCCACTAATAGGTGGCACAGAGATGGATTCCTGTGGAGGGACTTTCAGGACAAACAATTGTTGCGAGCTTTGGTTAGTTGTTCGTGGTGCTGGTGCACTACGCTAAGGCACAAGGACCATGAATGGTTGTTGGGGTGGCCAAGGATCACTGTCAATGCCGATGGCATTGATGAAATATCTGGAATTGTTGGCATTGAGGGGGTTTGTGTAGACATGCATAGATTGGTTTTCAGGGTGTATTGGGTTGCTTTCATCCAACACTAGCTTTCCCTGGTCGATCAATCTCTGGATGTCATCCTGCAACACCAGACAATAATCTGTGTTGTAACCACACTGTTGGTGGTAGTCACAAAACCTGTCTAGCTTGAAATCCTTAAGGACCAGGGGCTCATTGGGTAGGGCCAAAGAGGGGTTCCTAAGGAGCTTGTATTGAATGTGCCCTGCTGCCAATAACTACTTCAGGAGTTCCGAAGGCTTGAGAGGCAATGGGATGTATTTTGAACGATCTTTATGCTCAAAGTTTGGTTTGGGTTGTGCAGATGTCTTAGGTGTGGGTACTGGAAGTTGCGACATGTTACCCTACTTGGGCATGGGGTTAGTTCAGGGTATGGCTGATTTATTATTATTCTTGCTACCATTATTACTAGATCGGGAGTTGGCCTCGGGCACCACAATGGCCACTGTGGTTGTTGGGGCCTTACCCTTGTCCTTCTTTGTGAAGGTGTTTTTGTAAGCGATGTAGGCTAGGTCTTTGCTCACCTCATCCGCATCTTGTATACTCTTAGTTTGAGCAAAGGCTTGAATAAAGGTGCAAGGGAAGAGGTAGTACATTTTAGACTTGATAAAGTTATTCACTGCACCCTTAAAGATGGCCAACAAGTGGGCTTCCACAATGGGCTCACGGATTTTGTTAAGGGTTGCACTCCAATGCTGGATGAACTTCTAGACTATTTCTAGAGGCTCTTTCTTCATGCTCATCAACTAGTCTAGCATGGTTTCTGGCTTCAAGTTATACTTGAAGCGCGTCATGAACTAGGTCAGGAGCTCCTCTAGAGTTGAGATGGATGAGCGTGGCAGTTCACGGTACCAATCTAAAGCTTTCCCAGCTAGAGACATGGTGAAGACATGAATAATCATGTGCAGCTATTATTACAACAGGAGAGATTTAGACCTAAAGGTTACTAGATATGCATTGGGATCTCCCTCCCCGTCATACTTTGTGAAGTGTGGGAGAGACATCCCTGGAGGTAACATCAGAGTAGGGATTGCAGGGCTGATGGGGTCATCTTGGTAGCGGTCCATGACTTGTACTGTGTCAGAACCAATAGCTTTGAGACATTTTATTTTCTCGGTAAGGGTTTGGATGAGCTGGAATGCTTGGTCCAAACTTTGTGATGGTGTAGATGGTTGAGGAGCCACCAAGGCAACCCCTACCTATGGAATGGCGGGGGTAGCGGCGTGACCCATCGACGGTACCGTTGGGATAGCCCCAGCGAGCGATGCTACTTATGCTATCCACCACCCAGCAAGTGGTGCTATTGGAGCAGCAACCATGGTTTGAGCCGCTGAATAGAACGCTTGGGCTATCGGCGGAATAGAACATGCCCTGTGTTGGGTTCTACCATTTGCGGGGTTTGGTAGGTCTGAGAGCAAACATAATGAGACACCTGCAATGGTTGTGAAATAGGCGAAGAAGAAAATGAGGTCCACCACATGGATGGGCTTAGGCCCACCACTATGGATGGAATAGATGTGAATGTAGGAATTGCAATAGAAGTTGCATAAGATTGCGAAGCGGGTACAGTATGAACATGCGGAAAGGTAGCCATGATTGGTGCGTGATGTGCTATAGGAATGGACTAATGGACAGTCTGCAGAGGCATAGCTACTACAAACGAAACAGAAGAGTAAGGGCGTCGATACGCCGAGAAGGTGATATGGCTACCCATTGCAGCTATAGTCATAGGCTGTGGGAGTGTAGGCATGATGACAAAGGGAACAGTGATGGATAACAGGTTGGCCTAGAAGGATTGGGTAGGAGGGATAGGAATGGGGTTGGTTGGACCTCCCTCATTAGATTGGGAATTGAGTTCCTTCTGTCTATCCTGAAAAGTGTCATCTTGGTTAGACGTAGTGTCCTGTTGCTCTCTAAGTCTAGCCAACTAGATTAGCTAGTCCAACAGCCTTTGGTTTACCTGTGTCAAAGGTATGGAAATGCTAGGAGTAGGAACAAAATCCTTCCTATCGCAGTAGGCAAACTCGAAGCTACGTTTGCTTTCGAGTTTGTGTATATCCAAAGGTAGGTTTGCCTGAACTTTCGCACAAAGGAAGTTGTAACGCTCATGTTGCTAGGCCAAGCCCTCAGGTCCTCGATTTTGGATCCTGAGGGATCTACATGTTTCCAACATTGGGTTTAGTGGTTGTTTGGCACCAGTAGTGCCTTGAACCATGATGGGAACCTCCACATTAAAGGTGTTCACAGCAGTAGTTGCAGAAGTCATTGTTACTAAGCTAGAAAGTTTTGCAAATGTGAAAAGCGAGGAATCAGAAAGCCAAGCAGTTTTGGAAATTGAGAAAAGTGAAAAGTTGGAAAGCAACCAAAAGGAAAAAGCAATCAAAAAGGCTTTATGTCCTATCGGGCTCCCAAGGAGCTATCGAGGTGACTGACCTGTACCACACGATGCGTAAACAACTGCAAAGGGTGTCACGTTTACACTAGTGCACGATACGGTATAGGGCACATGCAAGACTACCGTAAGAAAGAGGTAGGTTAACTTGGCAATCAGAGGCTTTATGTCCTATAGGATTCCTGAGGAACTATCGAGGCAACTGATCTGCACCGCACGATGCGTAAACAACCAAAAAGGATGTCAAGTTTACACTAATGCATATCAGGGTGCAGAAGGCTTACAAGACTACCATAAGGAAGAGGCAAGTTAACTGGTAATCAGAGGCTTTACGTCCTGTAGGGTTCCCGAGGAACCGTCGAGGCAACCGATCTACATCGCACGACGCGTAAATAACCACAAAGGGTGTCAAGTTTATGTTAATACGTATCAAGGTGCAGAAGGCTTACAAGACTACCTTGACACATGGAAAAGGCACTAAAGGCCCTCCTTCTAGTGCTAGAAAGACTGTAGCGACCGAAAAAGTCGGTGGCTGGAAAATGCCGAGGGGCCGTTAGTCGACCACGGTCTTGACCCCATCTCCATGGGAGGGCTATCCTGGATGGGGATGGAAATGGGGTGCCCTAAATGATCTGGTCGATCAGACAAGGACTTAATCGATATCTATATAACCTTTTGCAACGTGTGATTTACAGAAGACAAGATTGATAGCATGAAGTAATGCTTAAATGCAAATGAAACAGAAAATAATGTAAAATGCAACAGTAAATAGAAGATAATGTAAAATGCAGTTAGAAAAAGTGCACCGCTTTGAAGCTAGGACCTCGCTCTATCAAGATGGATACAATTGGTTGCACAGCATTGGGAAGTGGAGAGATTTCAAGAGTAACCAAGACGTGTAGAGAAAGAGGGTTGCACACTCGAATGCGGACTTCGGAATTAACAATGCAAACTACTACCAAGTAGAAGGGAGCAGAACAAAATGCCAATTGAGAATGCTAACTATTCACAATGTTAAACAGAAATCTTACAATGCTTGAGGTTACAGTGCCAACGTTTTTTCTCACCAGCCAACCAGACTGTTAGCCGACTAGATTGTCGAGAGAAGAGACTAGGGGGACTGAGAATTTTGAAAAAATAGGGGATGCAGGAAGTGCCAATGGTTCCCAGGTCAAAGATCCAGAGCCATAGAGAGATTTTAAGTGTCACTCATTAGGGTATTTATAGGACCAAGGGCACACGAAAGATGCAATTTAAACACCACATGCCTTGGGCTTTTGTTGATTTGTCTATGCTGCACGTGCCTGCATGACCATTGGGCGAACCTTCCATGCCATAATTATGAGCCTTCCATGCCTTAATTATGCTATTAGAGCAACTGTGTAATTAGGTGGGGTGCATTGATGTTATGTAACAGCTCGCCATGTCTTGCTATGCTTTGTAGCGTAGCATGTTGGCGTAGCGTAGCGTCTTGTTGCGTGTGTAGAAAGCCTTTGAAGTGTGCTGTCCATTTGATGTATGTTTTCTACGCTATGCTACACTACGTAGCATAGCGACTGGCTATAGTCGCAAAAAGGTGTTAACTTGCAAACTTTGTCTTTTGCGCTGCAAAGCTTGTGAACTTGCTGATCCCACCCTTCGAGTTGCCTTCTGTTATTTCTGTAGAATTACTACACCTCGCTATGCCCTTTAGCTTAGCATAGCGTAGTAGCAAACATGGCCTATTTTGGGCCAAGTTTTCCACTTTCTAATGGAAGGAGATATTGCCGAAGGACTTGAAGTCGGGTGAACGGACTAGTCGTCCAACTTTTACTATGTTGTGCTACGTCGCATAGCATAGCGTAGCATTGTGTTTGCGTAAACGTCTTCTAGAGTTTGCTACGCTACATGGCATAGCATAGCGTTGCAAGAATTCATGACTTAGAAAACTTGCTGATGTGGACAGTCTGAGAATTAGAGCATCCATCTCATGAAGAACTATCGTAATGCTACATGTATTGCAAAGACCTGGTGAAGCAAGAATGTCTTCGAATTTTGGGGTGTTTCAGTTGTGTA
>MNCI01001581.1:88871-118084 GCA_015680685.1 Gnetum montanum
GGTGTCTTCTTATTGTGTGGCTGCTACATACAAGCATCTTTGTATGTTAATTACTTATGCAAACTGATTGCATGCAGGCAATGCTAAACTTTGCACAAACCATAACCTCTACATGTAATTACACCCTGTGTCACTGTATGCGATGCATAGAACTTTCTTCTTCTTGATCTTTCTGAATGTATTTTCCTTTGATATTTCTAGGGAAAGATCATGGATTCCTAGGTGTGTGTTGATGGTGCTTAGTCATGCTCTTCCCATTATGATTGGGAAGTCCCCCTTACCATTTTTTACCTAAATCACTAGGAAGTTAGCTGGGTATGACCACCCAAAAACAATGGTAATAATATCTTCCACTAGTCCCAATGGGACAATGATGGACTAGTTGGCCAACTTAAGAAGGGTGTTACTCTTTTTTAATGAAGGTAGGTTCTAGGCCTTGTACATTTCTTGAGAAATCAAGTTAACACTAGAACCTAAATTCAAAAGAGCCTTGCACGACCCATTTCTAGTGATTTGTAAGTATATTAGAGGACTCCCAGGATTAGAGAATTTCCTAGGAAGGTGGCCAACTTTGATTCAATCAATGATGACATGTGTTAGCATGACTATATGCATTAAGTGCAGTGATTGGGTTGAAGGGGGCTTTGAATTTTTGATTGACACTGAGGCATCTAAGGAATCAGCCGCTTGTGATTGTAAGGGCTTGGTTGGACTGTTGGTTCTAAAGAAACGCCTTTTCTTCATGTGGTTGTTGGAATCAATAGTAGGTTGAGAGTTAACAACCCTTGTGGCATTACATTGTTACGGATGGGTAGGGATTTTACCTTGCATCGCGGGAGTAGGTGGTAGTGGAGCTATTAGTGGAAGAGATGCGGTTGGATGAAAAGGATGATATGCTTGCAGAATATTGCCTCTAGAAGAGGGAGTCTCATAATACTCGTGGGCTTGGTAGTAAGGTTGGGGAGTGACATAACCACTAGAGTCATGTGGGGAGATTGGTTGCTACACTTAATATCCATATGGATCAGGTTGCTACTAAGGATACTGTTGCCTTGGTGGTAGCATCCCCCATGATTGTGGGTGCTTCCACTATTGATATTGCTCAATCAGTTGTGGTGATATGTTAAGGGTTGGTGGAACTGCCTTGGGGTACCTTGAGGATAAGGTAACCTTTGGGGTGTTTTCCTTTTGTTTAATCGTGGGTTGAGTGCATACAACCCAGACTCTTGTAGATGTGAGATTACAAGGCAACATCCCTTAGGATGGTCATATTCACATATTTCACATCCACTATCATTGTCTATTTTCAAATCCACAATTTCTTCAATGATGGCAACTTTGCCCTTACCCTTACTATGTGCATGTTCAGCCTCTTTTTTTTTTCTTTTCTCACTACCTTACTCTCTAGACTCCTCTACTATTTTAAGAACAATTTGATATCTATTGTCTAGGGAATCCGACATTTAGTCTACCTTTGTCAAAACTTCTGATGTCATCTTTTGGATAGGCAAAGTTTTCCTATTCACCATCTCTTCAAGTGGTTACTCTTCTTCATCTTTACAAAATCTTACTCCCCTCTTCTAAAGGGAAGGATCTTAGTTATACTCTTCTACACTTTCTCTCTTCCATAGCTCACCTTCTTCCTTAGCAACTTGCTCCAATAGTCTTTGAATTTGATGGGACCTAAGCTCAGATAGTCTCCCTTGGGCATAAGTCCCAAGGGTTCTTCTCATTTCATTCCTAAGCCCATCCATGAGATGGTGTAGTTGATTCCATTGCGAATAACCATGGCCAGGACAATGATGTAACAGTGCATAGTATCAGCCCATTCCAGCATCCAATGGTTCATGTCCTCCTTGTTTCAACCTTGGATTTGCTTTCGCATGTTAGACACTCGGGAGTATGTTTGATACTTATCATTAAATAGTTCTAACATAGTACTCCACCTACGAATGGATTCTAGTTCTAAAGACTGGTACCAGCTTTCTGCTTCTTTAACTAATGTCCATGGGAACAACTTAAGTTTTTCTCATTCATTCTTTATGTTTTGTAAGGCACACGCATCATGGAATGCTTGTAAATGATTCTAGGGATCAACATTTTATCCCCCTTCAAATCATGAGATATTGTTCACATCTAATCTCTTGATCCTACTATATTTCTGGTGCCTTGTTGGAATTTTAATAGCCTCAATTATGTCTAACATACTTTGAGTAGTGAGTAGGGATTCATCATGATCATCTCATCCATGGCATCTATGATTCCTACGTTGTTCCCTACTCTTCCTTCTTCTATATTGTGACTCTCTAGAGTGCCCTCATCCCCTTTTTTGGTTGTTTCATCTATGACTTCCATTTTTCCTACCTTTATCCCCATAGTCTTTTTCCTTATGATTGCATCCGAATACTAAAGGAGAGGATGAAGGAGATGATGGAGGTAAAGAAGAAGGAGAACCGTCATCATGACAGTGTCTGCTACCTTCTCTTCTGTGGTCATGGCCTCGATCACGATTGCAATCAAAATTTCCACCTTTATCATGTGTATGTGTTCCTATTTTGGACCCTTTGTGCTCGTCGATATCAAAACCTAGGTTATGAATAGTGGAATGAAGGTTCTGATATACAACCGTTTGGCCAAAGTCAAGGGAAGGAACATCGTTGTGTGGCCAACTGCCTGAGGTAGGTTCACCACCCTCATTTTCACTTAAGACATGTGGGACATCTTGGGACCACTTACCCTTCAAAGACTTATGATTTCTATCCTGTTACAAGTCCCTTTGAAGTTGTACCTCCATGGTACGGTATTCTCTCGAGCCATGGTCTTGCACAATGTACTCTACGTGTAAGTGCGGCATGCTAATTCAGCATGCTTGGGACTGAACAATCGAGAGGTAACACTATGTTACCCTCTCTAAGTCTCACCAATGCAGTTGTTCATCTTGATGAAGGATAAAGGTAAAGTCTGGTATATACTCATCGAGATGAATATATACCACTTGAACTTGTTGAGGGATTGGCGGATCAATGTTATGTGTATTACGCCATTGATTGTTTCTTGTTTCCAACCGAGGCAGTGAGGCACTTTCATACGAAGAAGGAGACATACTTGTCTATTCAATGTGCAATGTATTATTATTTATTATTTTCTCAATCAACCCTAAGGGTTCGTTCCAACGATGTGAATGATTTCCTAAGTTCTAATTAGCACACAAACAACTAAGTCCCCAACAATGGCGCCAATGATGAACGACGATGNCTATATGTCACAATTGTATGGTTAAGTAAGCTTGAGGCATATGATTTTTATAAATTTTATGTTTTTATGTCCTGCACCAATAGGGAAGGAGAGAGGTAACTAAGTGACTAATTTAACTTAACTACTCATTAACTAATTTCTAACTAATCCTAACACCAACATCCGTTCTCACTTGCCGTACACATTCTAAACCAATGCAACACTGCTAGGATTACCATACACTAATCGTTACTGGGTTACCAAGCATTACACGCATGCTCGAAGTGGTCATGCTTGTGTAATTTAACAATTTTCTTAATTGATCAAAATGAATTGCTATGCTAATAACAAAAATGTAAAGTGCATAAAATAAAATAAAATAAAATAAATGCATAAGAAAAAAAATCTCAAGTGCTACAAGGATGAATCGAAGAGCTCATCTTTATTGTCATACACAAGGTGTGCTCAGGTACACAATGCTTGAATATAGATCCTTCCACACTTAGACCTCCAGTTGTGGGCACTTGAAAAATACTCTAACTTTCAAACAGACTACAAGAGTTTCGCTACTTAACTGCTAAAGACTTCCCTCCAATTTTGTGCCTGAGCATTGTATTTATAGGCTTGGGAGTAACTACTCTAATAATTAGAGTAACCGCTCTAATAATTAGAATAACTACTAAAGTAACCGCTAGAGTAACCACTCTAATAATTAGAAGAACTACTAGAGTAACCACTCTAACAATTGGAATAACTACTAGAGTAACCACTCTAACAATTAGAATAACTACTAGAGTAACCACTCAATAATTAGAATAACTACTAGAGTAACTGCTAGAGTAACCGCTCTCATCAATCCCTATGCTATCTTCTTTTCCATTCTTTATTGCCCATTGTGCTTGTGAAACTCTCTGAGATGAGATAAAGATCCAGGAGCCTATTTTTTGTGAGGGTTTTTCTTATTTTCCCCACAATATATTCTTTTTTTTTATGTTTATTATTTTTTATTGTTACCATGAACAATCTGAAAATCACAATTGGTATCAAAGTGAGATTGTTCTTGTGGTGGTTAAGTATTTTCCAAGATGTACTCATGGTTACACTTGTGTTGATCCTTTATTCTTTGTTTGTTAATTTTATGTAAATGAAAAATATAAAGAATATTTAACAAGTAGTTGTTACATTCAACCATTCTGGCAAGTGGTTAATGAATTGAGACTTGCACCTAACAAGAAATCAAATTATGAGGTCTTCAATAAGAAACTAGGAAGTGGTGAAATCTTCTTTAATTTCTCTTCATTATGTAATGTTTCTACAATCTATAAAATATGTTATATATCAAAATGTAATTTCTTCTTCTTATCAAGAGGGAGATTTTATACATTTGTACATAATGTCTTAGGATTGATGGCATTAAAAGAGTTTCTTGGGAAAGAGTTTTTTGGGTTGATGACATTAAGATAATTTTTTGATGCATTAATTATGGTCCAAAGGTAGAATCTGTGATGAAAAAGAAAAAATCCAATTTAAAGATGAAACTTTTGAAAAGATGTATAATGTATTTGTTGATTTAAGTGAAAATTTAATAGATCATCCTCCCTCATCAAGATACATTGCTCTTGACCAACAGGATAGTGTGATTAAGAAATAAGAAATAAGTACAAGGGAAGACTTAAGTGAAGATGAAGAAATAGAGTATCAAAATGATGCTTTGTCAATTTTAAAACCCTTAAGATAGTTTAGTCAATAAGAAAAACTACCCACTTAGTTTCAAGATAATACTCTAATTGCTAAAGCATTGGAGCTAAATCACTTACTTGTGATGAAGCATGTACACCTCTTTATCATAGAGAGTGAAAGTGTGTGATGGATGATGAAATTTCCTTTATTCATAGGAATAAGACATGGGAATTGGTTAAACTACTATATGGTAGAAAGCCAATTTGATGTAAGTGAATATTCAAAATTAAATCAAGTGACCAATTTAAAGCATGCCTCGTTACTAGGGTTATTTCAAAAGAATGGAATTGATTATGATGAAATCTTCCCTTGGTAAACTTAACATCCCTTAGATCATTGCTATCAATGCATTGGCTTATGATTTGGGATAAATGAATGTGACAAAAGTTTTCTTTCTCAATCATAATGTTGAGGAGATACTGAAATAAGAAAGCATATAGAAAGACAGTATCATTATATTCAAGAGCAGATAAATGAATAAAGGATTCTTCTTTAAAAAATTAAGACAGAAGAGAATCTTGATGATATGATGACAAAATCATTATCTTCTGAAAAATTTTTATGGTGTCAAATAGTTGCCGGTGTCATGGAAGGTGATACCATCTAAGGCCTTGATTAGGCTTCACTCCAGCTTTGCCTTCAAAAGGGAGAATTGTGAGTAAAGTAAAAACAACTATCATTTACATAAGCTTAGATATTATCATCTCTTTGATTACAAGCACTATTTTTTTTGTAATTGTATGGTACAATAGTTATGTTGTAATATACTGCACTATTGAGTATTTAAGTGAAGAGATTTGTAATGTAGTCAATGTAAGCTATTGTTCATCTCCATCATTTTACTATTGTTAATATCTAGTTTACATTAGTTAACACTACCTATGGATGTACATCCCATACTATAAATATTGTTACAATGAAGCCTAGAAGGAAGTGTGTGTTTGGATTTTATCCCTTTGCTATCTTTTTTTCTATTTTTTATTGTTCATTGTGCTTGTGAAGCTCTCTTAGCTAATATAAAGATCCAAGATCCCATTTCTTACAAAGGTTTTTTTTTTTTCATTTTTTCCCAAGATATATTCTTTTGTTTTTATGTCAATTTATTTTTCATTGTTACGATGAACGATATGAAAATCACATAGTTAGAGTGGAAAAATAAATATAAAAATTTTAGATTTTGTTGGCATCACAATTAGCAATAAATAATCTATTAAACTTAAAAAATTAATAAAAATATACCACTCTTTATAAGATTAAATATTTCATCTGATTTTGAATGGACTTCAATGTTGGCTTAGGATTTATTGTTGATGAGTGGCGAGGTACCCCTACACTCAACCATACGAATACGAGCGTAACACACGTGATCCAGTCAAACTCCATAGACTAAATGCCTACACACTTCATGGAATACTTAAGGTTAACCATTCGTTGTCTTCCCAGACTTACTTGTAGTTGTCACAGTGTATGGTTAAGTAAGTCTGAGGTATATGATTTTTATATCTTTTTATGTTTTTCTCCTATGCTATCAAGGTGAAGGGTTGAGAAACTAATTGCTAACTCTAACTAATGACTAATTCTAAATTACCTAGCGTCAGCATCCGTTCCTGCTTACCGTACACACCCTGAACCGATGCAACCATGGCTACCAAACACTAATCATTGCTAGGATCACCATGCGTAACGCACATGCTCAAAGTGGTCGTACTGAGGCACTTAACTAGTAGGAAAGGGTTGAGAGAATCTAATCTAACCTAAGTGCGATGAGTAGTCGATTCCTTGACTATCCATACACATCTTTGTGCACGACTACCACTGGGATTACCAAGCGTAGATCCTGGATGCGCCACTGGGTTACCAAGTAGTTACACTTAGATGCTCGTAATCAAGTCATACTCATTTCACATTCTAGGAGTTTAAGGATGAGAGAGAAAGAAATAAATAACATTAAAATAAATCCTATTCCATGAACTGCAAGGTTTATCCAAGAAGTTCATCTTTATTGCCGTACACAACTTGTGTTCAGGTACAATGTTGCTCAAATAAAGATCCATTCACTTTAGGACTTCTACTATGGGTACATGGAAAATATTTTATCTCTGGAGTGATCAATCTACCAGAGTTTCCCTAATTCTAGCCCAAGATGAGGAAACAAGGAGAGCTACCTCTTATTTATAGATATGGTGGCAGACCGCGATATTGTGTACGCAATATCGCATGGGATGTAATATCATGATGGTCGCGATATCATGGCCTATGCGATAACGCATCTCATCATACCCCCATGACTGAATGAAAACTCATCCTCCAATTCCTTAAAAAATATTGGGAAGGTATGGGATTATTGAGAGGAATGGAACTATTGGAATAACATGTGAACGAATCATCATTACAAGACTTGACAAAACTGGTATTCATGACAACAAGGGTGAACACCTTATTACATTGATATCAGGCCTTAGTTGGCAGCTGAGAAAGAGAGAGAGAAAAAAGTGTTGCTACTGCCAATGCCAAGATTACGCCTTTCGTTGTCCATCAGTAAGCACACCATCGATCTTACTCCTTGCATAGCTACTGTAGCGCTGCTCCATTCCATGTGTTCCCTCCAAATCTGGTCCATTATTGCATGATCGTCATCTGCACATACAACATAATCCTATATTAGCAAGGGTAAATGAATTTCAATGTAGTTAATACCTTGGTTCGGTGTAAATTCATTGGCTAGGTTGTGGTATGGATGATATGGATCGGGAGATATATTAATGATGACTACCGAATGTGTAGGGGTTAGGAAGAAAATAAAAAAATTTGGGGCTAGGAGAAAATTGAAAAAATTGGGCCTCGTACCCCCATGACTAGTCGCGAACCTCTAGTAGCATTAGAATGGAGAAAGGAAAGGAGTAAGAAAGATAGAGAAAAAAAGACAACTAAAACATTAGTGAAATGGATGTCAAGATGGAATGAACAAAATAAAATCAATTGCAAAAATGTTAAGGAAAATAAGTGAACTGATGCACCAAATAGGAGTGTCAGTGGGTCCTCCCCAATGCAGGCTCATGCCCTTAATGCCCTGACAAACCCACATCTAAAGAGTCCGTAGGCTCTGGGAATGTCATTTGGAACAAGAGTTAAAGTCTTAACCACAAGCATTTACTAAAAAGAAAACAATGCATCAACCAAAATATATACACTAATGATACAACTAGCAATGAGGTGAATAATGGAAACAAGGATGGAGGGAAGAAAATGAAATGGAATCCCAAGAACAAGGTGGTGTACAGCCCCTTATGTGTTTCATGATTAATGGGACTTAGCAAATCTCATTCCAACTCCGGCCTCAAACCAACCACATCCAATGACTTCGCATCAATACATTTGGCCGACCCATCCTCTTGAATAACAAGAATGCATCTCCAAAGAGCCACCACCATTCTGATAAAACAAAGGAGAGAATGGGAAGCGAGAAGGGCCTTAGTTAGAGGGAACACTTTTGGTTCCATAACCAATGCTTGTAGCCCAAGTTTATTCCATCTAAGGGGTGTGCTTTGAATTCTTACTTTTTTCTTTTCTCTTTTTTTTTTTGTGTTTTTATGCGTGAGAACCACACCATGCAAAGACTTCTTATTTTTATTGTCTCAGCTTCCAATAATTGGGTAAGATCGGAACGGCAAGAAAAATCAAGAAGAATACATCCAAGCACCCAAGAGAATGGCCAACACGAATGCATCAAGTTCCCTTGAAGTCATACCCTTTTCAAACCTTGAGTCCTTCCTTAGTTTGAGAAATGCCTGGTCACCAATTCGTTAAAAGTTCTTATTTTGAAGGGGACTGTACATTTCCAAGCCGAGAGAGACCATAGAAAGTGTGGAGGAATGGATGAAGTGAACTCATTGCCTGCCATATCAAAAGAAACATACCTTAGTATCAACATCATGACTTAAAGGTAAAAACCAAACATTAGCAATCAATATGAAAATAGTTCATACCATCATTCCAAACACTCATTGGGTGACAAACTTACAGGGTGGATACACACACACACACACACACACACACACAAAATGGAAAAGTATAATGATGTTGTAAAACAAAAACAAGAAAAGTTAAAGAAAGTTGTAAAACAATCCCCCATGAAAAAAAATGTGAGAAACAAAAACGTGTAAAACAAAAACGAAAAAGAACTGAGAGCTCCATATGATTAGCATAGGTGGCCATCTCCCCCATGACTGAGTGAAAAGGGAGAGATCCAAAATAATGAGCGCCTATTTGAATTTTTAAGAAGTGTCCAACTTCTCCCAATTGATGATCTTAGATTAAGGGGTGGAAGTTGGCGATGCTCATATTCCAATGTGTCTATGACTTTGTTGTTGGCAAGGTTTTTCTCCTCAGTTCGTTCCATGAATATTTTTTGGTTTCTCTTTCTAGTAGCTATCAACCACGAGGTGTCTACTACTTGTTGTGTGGTTGCTACATACAGGCATCTTTGTTTCAAATTTTCAAGGGCACACCTATTGCATAGAGGCATTTCCTCCATGTCATCACCCGATGAATCATTGTATGTGATGCATGGAACTTTCCTCTTCTCAATCTTTCCATAAATATTCATCTTAGAGATTTCCAAGGAAAGATCACGGATCCTAAGGCGTCCATCTACTGTACTCAGCCATGCCCTTCCCATTATAATTGGGAAGTCCCCTTCATTGTTGTTTACTTCAATCACTAGAAAATCAGCTGGGTAAGACCAACCATACACAGTGGTAACGATGTCCTCCACCAATCCTAAGGGAATGGTGATGGACTAGTCTGCCAGCTCCAGTTGAATGTCGCTCTTCTTAAGTTGGGGTAGGTTCTAGGAGTGATACATCTCTCGTGAAATTAAGTTGACTCTAGAACCTAAGTCAAGAAGAGCCTTATGTGGTTCGTTCCCGATGATCTGGAGATAGATTAAGGGACTCCCAGGGTCAATTAGTTTCCTGGGAAGGTGGCCTACCTTGATCCAGTTGATTACGGTGTGTGTTAACATAACCGTCTGTGTTAAGCTCTAATTTTTGATTGAAGGTTCATGCCCTTGTCCTCTCTCTCAACTCTCTCATTGAGGTCTCTCATTTTTCTTACTTTTATCCTCTCCGTTGTGTTCATGATGGCTGTGCCTAGATATGGAAGGAGAGGGTGAGTAGTGAGATGAAGGGGAAGAAGAAGGGGAACCATCGCCATGATGATGTTTCTTGTCTTCTCTTCTATGGCTCTGGCCTCGATCGTGATGATGATCTAAGTGCCCATCCTTGTCATTTGTTGTTGTTCCCTCTATGAACAGTTGGTGTTCATGGGCATCAGAACCAAGGTTATGTATCGTTGAGCATAAGTTCTGATACCCCACCTCCTCACCATCGTTAGGAGGAGGGGGAACATCCTTTGATAGTGAACCTGTTATGAGTGGTTCACCATCTCCCATTGCACATAGGACATGCGGGACCTCTTTTCCCTTCAACAGTGTATGTTTGCTCTCCTGCCTTAAGTCCCTGATACATTGTGCTTCTATGGGATGATAATCCCTCATGTCAAAGTATTCTGCAACGTATTCTGCATATAATTCTGCCATGCTAATCTGTGCCAAGGCACGGAGAAGCATGTTTGGGACTGATCGATCTGGAGATAACATGATGTTACCTTGCAAATCTCTCCAACGCATGTGTTCGTCTTGATGGAGAATAAAAGTAAAGTTGGGGATATACTCATCAGGATGAGTATATGTCAACTTATATTGTTGAGGAACTGGCGGATTTAGGTTATGTGTTTTTGATTGCTGACTGTTTTTTGTATTATCCCTAGGTGGTGAATTGGTCTTATGAGAAGAAGACATTGTTATTTATCGGTGTGCTATTTTACTATTATTTAATTTTTTGTTTGATTAACCCGAAGGTTTGTTTAGCCTTCCAATGATGTGAGTAATGTCCTATGTTCTATTCAGCGCACAAACACTTAGTCCTTGGCAACGGCGCCAATGATGAGTGGTGAGGTACTCCTACACTCAACCATACGAATACGAGTGTAGCATGCGTGATCCGGTTGAACTCTATAGAGTAAATGCCTACACGCCTCATGGAACACTTAAGGTTAACCATTTGTTGTCTTCCTAGACTTGTAGTTGTTGCGGTGTATGGTTAAGTAAGTCTGAGGTATATGATTTTTATATCGTTTTATGTTTTTCTCCTATGCTATCGAGGTGAAGGGTTGAGAAACTAATTGCTAACTCTAACTAATGACTAAGTCTAAATTACCTAGCGTCAGCATCCATTCCCACTTATCGTACACACCCTGAACTGATGCAATCGTGGCTACCAAACGCTAATCGTTGCTGGGATCACCACACGTAATGCACGTGCTCGAAGTGGTCGTACTGAGGCACTTAACTAGGAGGAAAGGGTTGAGAGAATCTAATCTAGCCTAAGTGTAATGAGCAACTGATTCCTTGACTATCCATACACATCTTTGTGCATGACTACCACTAGGATTACCAAGCGTAGATCCTAGATGCACCACTGGGTTACCAAGTAGTCACACTTAGATGCTCGTAACCATGTTGTACTCATTCCGCATTCTAGGAGTTTAAGGGTGAGAGAGAAAGAAATAAATAACATTAAAATAAATCCTATTCCATGCACTGCAAGGTTTATCCAGGAAGTTCGTCTTTATTGTCGTACACAACTTGTGTTTAGGTATAATGTTGCTCAAATAAAGATCTGTTCACTTTAGGACTCCTACTGTGGGCACATGGAAAATATTCTATCTCTGGAGGGATCAATCTGCCAGAGTTTCCCTACTTCTAGCCCAGGATGAGGAAACAAGGGAGAGCTGCCTCTTATTTATAGATATGGTGGTTGATCGTGATATTGCGTACACGATATCGCATGGGATGGGATATTGCATCTCATCAATTGTAGATCTTGTAATTAATCATAGATTTTACAAACTATGGTTTGTGGTGATGATTATTTTATAATGCTTGAAAGCTTTGATAATCCTAGGGTCATTATCTCAGGGAGGATGTTGGAGGAACAAAAAGATGACTTCTAAATGACACTAGTAGATATGTTTAACTAGAGCGTTCAAACCCTTCAGGATCTACAAGTGTGTATAACTAGGAGTTAGCTAGATATCTTGTTATGAATTAGCCCTCTAAGGGGAACTACGATTTTGTAGTTGAGAAGGATATAAGAATCGTAGAATTAGTAATAGCTTAGAGGATTAGCTGATTGATAATGTAGGTTGAAAGGTGGATTCCTATGCATCTCCTATTTTAAAGGAGATTCATGACAGAATACATACAAAACCATGGTTAGCTATGTTGATGCACTTCTAAGGACTCTTGATTAAGTTTTGGTCAAAGAGGGTTCTATGAAAAGTTGTTGAGATTCTCAAGGAACTTCTAATGATTAATCTATGCACATCCTTTGAGATTGTATGTGCTATGGTGCACATATTTGTCTTCATGTAAGAGGATACAAAGGTCTTGCCTAGGATTGTTTTCAAAGGACCTCATGAATGCTTCTTTCAATTAATTTTCTATAATAACTTTTCAAATATCTCTAGGATTTATAGATAGTGATGTCACATATCAGCCCAATGGCCATGGAATCCATGGGCCAAGAAGCCCTTACAAGACATGGAGAGGATGAGGCTTAGGTTAAACATAGTGTGGATTTATAGGGAGGGCTTTCAAAGGCACACAAATTGGCAATGTAAAGTGCATGGATTAAGACCTTCAAATAAGAGGCTTGGCCATTAGCAAGGAGGGATTAATGATGGGGCTAGTGGGGCAACCTTGATTTTTAACTATTTGGCTATAAATGATAGAAAATGGAATGATATAGTAGAGGACTCTAAGGATTAGCAATTAGTAGCAACAAAGAAATAGAATTGGAGCAATGGGAGAGGACAACAATGACAAACCTACAGGATCCAAACAAGGTAGATCGAAAATAGGATGAAGAAGAGGTGTCACATGGTCTGTAAAAATAATAGTGCCAAATTATATTCTCCTTCTGCGAATGCTAGATAGTTTGATCAAACATGTTGCAAGGAGATAAGAGAAGATAACACTAGTTTTGGAGGCAAGCTCATCACCAGAAAATGATATGTTGGTAAAAAGGATCTTCTAGATGTCTCTTTCATTATGATTATCATATCATAGAACTGTGTTAGGCTCTAGGGCTAGAATAAAACCAATTTTTAAGATTGATGTTGCAGTCAAATGGTGTGGATGTGGTTGTATTTTAGGAGACCAAAATTAAAGCCTTCCCTTGGGACTATTGGCTTAGCTAAATATCCTACTTATGGTTTCAATGGAGGGTTAGTTTGTGGTGGAATAGGTTTATCTTTCAAAACATGGTTTTTTTTTCTTTTCTTTTTTTTTTTTGCCCAACTTGGTTAGTATCAAAAAAGAAAGGGTGAAGATTTTAAATGTTTACAACCCAATTACAAACTCTTTGTGATAGGGGTTTAAAAGATAGTTGCTCGACATCCACTATGAGAGGGATTGGGATTGGATTAAAGGGGGTGACTTGGACTTCACAACAAGAAGAAAGTAGAGATCTAGTTCCTCTATGTAGAATATTGAAAACCAATTCTTTAAAGATTTAGAGCATTATGCAAAGGTCATGGAGCTTAAGGTGCCTTTATGCTATTTTACATGGAAACACCCAACACTAGAGGAGAAGTGGCTGGTCTCCTACCATGACTAGTTCTTCTTGCCTAGATTATGTTGTGTTGCTCACTGTCCAGTCGGTAAGGCCTTTTCCTTGATGTTGTTTGATCATCGATAGATTGTTTGTTAATAAGGGACAAGAGCTTTTCATAGAGTTCCACTTTATTTTGGGAATATGTGACTTTCAAAGGACTATTTTTGGTCCAACCTAGATCATATATGGAGCTTGAAGGTGTACTATTTCCTTACTACTATTTTTGAGAATATGGGGCTTGCATAAATAGGTTTTCAAAACTTATATAGCATGTATATTTGGATTGTCTAATAGATATAACACTATAAAATTTCAATTTACATTCCAATTATATATATTTTTAGATGATTCCTTGCCAAAAAAGTCTCTACATGATTAGATATATTTATATAATACATTACCCAAGTTGAAGTTTAAAGAGAAAAAAGAAAACTTTAAGTTTTCACATTTGCAACCTTTAATGCGACGTCTTTAAATGCCTCTTGAGAAACTCTCTACCTACGAAAAATGTAGCAACTCAAAAGCCCCAAATCTCAAAGAAATTGAAAATTAAAAATGAACTCAAAATCTGTCTCCTCCTATCTCAAAGACCGGAAGGAAACAAATAAGAATCCACATCTCTTAAGGTAACTTAATCTCCATTATTTCGTATTTATGAATAGAGCTGGTAGATGCGCCTGAGACAGACCCTCAGGCTGGCCGCTGAACTATGGGTATAGGTAACAGGATGGTTGCTGGTAGTGGCACTGATTGTGGGCTAACCACCTAACCAGAGATGAGAGCAGCTATATGCTACATTATTTATTTCTTTAGGATAATATTATAATATAATAGTGAATAGGAGTAAGACAGCTTATTTTATTAAGATAGATTGGAAGAAGGCGTGGGCGTGGGGGTGGGCATTGCCATGACGCAAGCCGGTGCAGGTATCGATTATGACCTCGGGCTGCGCTGGTGTGAGCCACCCCTGAACTGGGAAATAGTGCCCTGCAAGCGTGCCGTTCTTTACCGTGCCTAGGACAGCAATGCCTGTGCAGTACCAGTCATGGTCAGTGCCGACGGCGTCTATGTGCAAAATTAGCCTACACGGCTCTGTGTACAGGCACGTCGTATTTGGTACGAGGAACACGTCCAGATGTCCTTTCTGGAAGTAAGGCCAGTCGGGTCCATGTATTCCATATTTCTTCAAATCCTGGATCTCCACTTCATGGCCACGATGGTCGAACAGCGTCACGCTCACCTCTGAGTCTGTTCCTGCGTTGGTCAAGTTGCCCGTCGACACGAACAACGCGTACGAGCAATTCTGATTCTGCCCACAACCAAACTCCATCCCACCCAGCACACAAGAGAACATTAAGATTGAATGAACTATTAAAATAAACGTAAGGAAAGATAATGCATGATTCATTCATTCATTCATAACTTACGTCTGAGTGTTTGATGGGGCGTGCAGTTGCCATTGCCAACAGTGGCAACAAGAATAGAGCGCTCACTATCATGGCCATTTTCATCTCCTGATGCGATGATGCCATTGTCAATTGCTCCGATTGCTCCGAGTTCTTTTGTCTAAACAGGCTTGGATGAAGGTTGTTTGGTTCATGGCATATATAAAGGAAAAGAGAGCATGGAGTTTCAGTGTTATACTGGCGTGCAAAACGTTTTCAAAAGAGGTAGCAATAAAGATGATAATGCTATCTCACTTTTGGCATCCGACTGATTTTCACATACCACAGGACATCGTCATTATGATGATGATAAACGCATGGCTTTTGGTGATTAAAAAAAATTAATGCAGTGCACGAGCTCATTATCTGGGGCTGACTAGCACCCTGTGAGTTTGACAAAGGCTGCTCCTGCTTTATATTATGATATTTACTCGAGCTGTTTTTGAGTACCCATATCATTTTCAAATACTGTATTAAACCTTGCATGTAGAGCGAACACGCAGACCTTAGTGAAAGCACATGCAGGCAATTAAACATCCAAAGAAATCTCCACACCATGATATGATGGCATTCGTTGTGGTTGGATAGTACTGGAACTCAACTAGGAATCCCTGCAAGTGGTACATAGATCACATGTCAAAATCCATTCAGAGACCAATCCCAAACTGACAGAATAAAGGACAAACAAGCTAAGATTACTTTTTAAGATAAGTTCAAGAGTGAGAGTGGATTACATTTTAATACATCTTAAAAGGATATTTTTTATTGATTCCATGGTAAGATTGGGAAACCATGATGCTCACTTTTATTGGTTTCAGGCTGGGTTGGGATAGTGGATGATCAGTTTTATTACTTTATAGTAATAAAATGAGCTCATGAAACCCTCGGCAATGCATGTGTGGAGTACAAGTAATTAATTGAGTAAAAGATCCATCTCAGAGCCCACTAAACCGCCCCAATCATTCCTCTCACAAAATGGGAGGGAGGACATGCATCACTCTCCACCAACTTCCACTTTGATGGGTTGCCTCTGCATTTTGCCTGCAACCGATTAGTCCTGCAATTTTTTTTTATTCTTTCTTTTGTCCCAGGGAAGCTTCTAGATTATTCATGGTGGACACAAAGCTTNGACACAGACCACAGAAAACAAGGGAGTACGAATGAATAAACAAACACTAGGAAATCCTGAAAGGGCTACTTTGGTAACGGAAGGCCGAAGGGCCAAGTTTGGGTCATACGGAAATCAAGTTTGGAACGGGGCGTATGAGGTAAACATTGCATTTGCATGGATTGGCCTTTGGGGGCGACTCACACATTCACGCGTGTTTATTGGTCATTGCTGGTTTTTGCTCTTTTACGAAAAAACAAAAAACAAAACAAGGTCATCGTCATGGGTCATGAGCTATGCATTAAAAGAATCCGATTCGTGCAAGCGAGGAATCGAGGATTCGTGATTCTGAACGTGTTTGGGTGCGTGTGCCTCAAGAAAAGTGGGGACGGGTTCATAGCCGGGGACATGATAGAAAAAATTTAAATATATTAATTTTTTTTAAAATTAAATCTCATATATCATAAAAATACATTGTAAAATATAGAACAATGTAAATCCAAAATATTGTTGCTGCTTACAAATTGCACAGAAGATTGCAATATCACCATTAAATTGAAGCAAGAAAATTTGCAAAGGTATGAAGGGCATTGAATCCATTTCCTTACTCAGGAGCCATGATCTGGCCAAACATATAATTTCTGCAACAACCAAAATGACAGCAATAAACTGAAACCCCTTTGTTACTCAATCCAATATTTCCAAAAATGAAATTAAGCTTCAAGCCTCAACCAAATTTATAACAAATCAGGTCTGCTAATACTTTTGTTCATCAACTACTTGTGAGTAGCACCCTAGGAACTACCTGTGAGTAGTAGCACCCTAGGAACTACCTGTGAGTAGCGCCATAGGGCCACATTGAAGATACCCCATTAAAAAAAGACACAACTTAACTAAACTAGGCACAGCCAGGAACTCACCTCACTCGAAAACCTTTCAAACGTTGAAAAATCGGCACTAATCCGGATGAAGGGGAAAGTAAAAACAGAGCACCATGAGTTTGCATATGGCCATTGGCCATGTGCTGGTGGGATTCGTTGCTTTATAAGCAAACAGATTTTTAAAATAGTTGAAAAAGCATCCATCCGTCATCATGTTCATGACTCAGGACCCATGACGATCTGTTTTGTTTTTTCTTTTTTCAGCACAGATATGAGAAAAAGAGCAAAAACCCGCAATGAACAATAAACATGCGTGAATGTGTGAGTCATGGTGTAACCTTTGACGCTCCCAAAGGCAGGCGAATCCATGCAAATGCAATGTTTTCCTCGCACGCCCCGTCCAAAACTTGATTTCCGTATGACCCATACTTGCCCCTTCGGCCTTCGGTTACCATAGTGTTTGTTTATTTATTCGTACTCCATTGTTTTCTGTGATCCTTCTCATGCCGATGCCATGAATCTTGATTGCTTGCTTGCCACTTAACAATGAAATGAAATTTTTAGTATGATTCAGAATAGGAGAAGATACGTAAGATTTTAATGCAAAATGCAGACATCATTAAAAAGGCAAGAACAATACGAGGCGAGGCAAGGCAAGGCGACCATTTCAATGTATAAGTACAAATCCAGACAAAATTTCATTGGAAATTATGAAATACGTACCCATGGCGAATTTACTGCACTTAATTCGACGAGAACAGTTCGTGAAAATTTGTCCAGAATCGGGAATCTCCGGCGCATAGGTCATGAATCATGAACATGATGACCGATGGATGCTGCTCTTCAACTTTTTTAAAAAATCTGTTTGAACGAAGCCCACCAGCACATGGCCAATAGCCATATGCAAGCTCATGGTGCTCTGGTTTTACTTTCCCCTTCATCATGACTAGTTTGGATTCCTCTGAGTCCCAAAGGCTTTCGATCATCATAGGTGAGGTCATGATTAGTTTTGGGGGGTGTTGGACCCCAAAAAATAAATTTAATTAATAGAGAAAAAAGAAAATAGTACAAAGGGGATAAAAGAGAGGGTCAAAAAAGATGAAGAGCTCTCAAAGAAGGAGACACTAACAGCCAAAAGGGGAAAAGCTCACCTCAAAAGAGGAGAAACTACAAGAAATTAGGAAAAACGGGAGAGAAAAAGTTCAAGAGTTCAACTATAGCATTAGCTGTTGAACAATGTCTCCTTGAATAGACAAAGAGAGAATATTAGTAGGAGAATCACGTTGAAAAACCATATTACATCGAAATTTCCAGATAGCATGGAGAATAAGGGGACGAAGGCGACACCAGATATAAATCAAAGAGCCTTGAAGATGCGGAGTGTCACCAAAAAGAACCTCATCCAAGCTTGGTCGAAAACCCTATAAAAACCTACCACACCAAATCCAAGAGCTATGAGCAAGGGGACAAGAAAAAAAACAGTGAGTAAATGCATCTTTCCTGTGACAAATAGGACATCGCGGGTTAGGAACCCGAGATGAGAGCGCCGAACACCCACAGGAAGACCTTGGTGAATCAGATACCACAGAAAATGTTGAATCATGACTAGTTTTGATTCCTCTAAGTATCATTGTAGGTGACGTGAGTTACTAGGCTGTGTCTAGATTAGTTAGGTTGTGTCTTCTTATAATGTGGTTGTCTTCAACATGGTTCCACCGGGGTACTCACAGGTTGTGGTTGAACAAAAGTATTAGTAGATGTGATTTGTTATAAATTTGGTTGAGGCTTGAGGCTTAATTTCATTCTTGAAAAAATTGGATTGAGTAACAAAAGAGTTTCATTTTATTGCCGTCATTGTGGTTGCTGCAGAAATTATATGTTTGGCCAAATTATGGCTCTTGAGTAAGGAAATGGATTCCATGCCTTCCATACCTTTGCAATTTTTTTTGCTTCAGATGGTGATATTGCAATCTTCTATCCAATTTTTAAGCATTAACAATATTTTGGATTTACATTGTAATTGTTCTATATTCTACAATGTTTTTTTATGATATATGAGATTTAATTTTTTTCAAAAAATTAATATATTTAAATCCCCACTCTTTCTTGAGGCACATGTACCCAAACACGTTAAAAATCACGAATCCTCCATTCCTGGCTTCCACAAATGGGATTCTTTTGATGCATAGCCACAAAGCAAAAATTCTAGTAAACTCCCAAAACAACAGCACCAACTTGAATTCATGAATCCTGTTTTGTTGTGCTCTGTGCCTTGAGTTTTATAAATCCACACGTGTGTTGCTGGTAGTATCAATTAGCAGCTCTGTAAATCCAGATCACTGAGCAAGATTGTGGGTTCTTTGAAGGTGTTGCACAAAAGAAACGCAGAAAATGCAGAGGATCAGTGGTGGTGGTGGTGGTGTTGTGTATTTGGTTGCTGTTTGTTGTCTGGTTTGTGTGTTTGCAGTAGGAAATGGCCTGAATGTAGACTATTATGCCATGAAATGCCCCTTTGCACAGATGATAGTGAGGGAGTATGTCAACAGAGCCCTGCAAAAGGATCCCACTCTGGCTGCTCCTCTCCTCAGAATGCATTTCCATGACTGCTTAGTTGAGGTCTGTTCTCTGTCTTCAAACCCATTATGCCTGCCATAATGTTTCTTTCTCTTTTACATTATCATTTTAGCTTTTGATTATCCAACAACCTTCCCAAGGCCCGGTTTAGTACAATTAGCATGGATGGAGGCCTTTTTTTCCTTATTGTATCCTTTATTATAGTCACATTTTATTTACTGTTCTTCATAATTTTTTGTGGGTGCATGCAGGGATGTGATGGATCCATACTGATAGATTCAACCAGTGATTCTCCTGCTGAGAAAGATTCTCCTGCTAACCATAGCCTACGCGGGTACGACCTCATAGACGACATTAAGGAGAGATGTGTCTTGGGGTTGTTTCCTGTGCTGACATTCTGGCCATGGTTGCCAGAGATGTAGTGTTCTTGGTGAGATTAAGATCAACCAGTTTGACAATCTGCTTTAACTAATAATATCTAATGTCTAGTATATGATGAATTTCCTTGAATAATTTTCTTTCTTGTTGCATGTGAGTTAGCCTGGAGGACCCATGTATGCTGTACCTAATGGAAGGAAAGATGAAGCCGATCCAAGATAGAAGATACAAGGAATCTGCCTCCTCCAACATTTAATGCATCTGATTTGATGCAGCTTTTTGCTAGGCATGGGTTATCCACGCAAGAAATGGTGGCTTTATCTGGAGGACACACTCTTGGCGTTGCTAGATGTCTTCAGTGAAAAACAGACTGCAACACTTTGATAATACTCATGAAGTGGATCCTTCTCTTAGTTCACAGTTACTCTCTTTCTTGAAATGGAGGTGCATACGCAATCCTAACGGTGATGTGAATGAGAATGCCACAGTGGCATTTGATCAAACCCCAACACGCTTTGACAATACATACTTCCGAGCGTTGATGTTTAGTTCAGGACTGTTGACATCCGATCAAACATTGACATTACACCCTGCTACAAGTGGCATAGTAAATATGTATGCTATGAATCAAGCAGCATTCTTCTTTGATTTTTCATAGGATATGGTTAGAATGGGAGCTATTGATGTCAAATATGATGATGAGGGTGATGTTCGACTAGAATATCGACGTCTTAACTCTCTATAGATGTATTGTTGACATCAAAGAGTATTGTTGACGTTTTGGTTATAAACTTTCAATAAAACTTAAGAGTGTGTGTGCTTTTTTCCCCCTCCTCTTTTAAAGAGAATTTATCGTTGGTATTTTACTATTTTGTACAAATGCTAAAAAATTCATTAATAATAAGAAAAATCATAAAAGAAAGGTGAGAGAATTAAAAAGGTAAATATTTTAAAATATGCTTCTTTGATCTTTCAAAAGCTATGATTAGGATAAGAGCTATTAGCCTCTTAATTCTCTCTAGATATATTTTATAAGTTTGGTTTTAATAAAATTGAAAGAGTGTTTTCGTTTTGGTTTACAATAGATATTAAAAGGTCCAAAAAAAATCATTAATGATAAGAAAAATCATAACATAAAGTTGAGATAAAGTTCTAAAACAAGATGAAGCTCAACAATACATTTAAGAAGCAAAATACTTTTAAATAGTTTAAGTATGATCATAAATCAAAAAAGAATGAATCATAAAATTATAAGATGGTAAAGTTTTAAACTTATTACTAAAAGCAATGAATCTAAAAGATCTAACTGATTTCATGTAAAAAAGGTAAATTATTTTACTTCTATATAGTATTTTGTAAAGAAGAAGATTTTGATCTTTTAAGAAGACTTTCAAAGCTTACTTCTATTATTGTATAAATCAAAACAAAACTGACATGATGAACCATAGATCAATCGATGCATTAACATTGACACTACTACATCAACATCCACATAGGCTTGGCTACGTTAATGCATCAGCATTGATGTAGTGTTAATAAATACTTATATAAATGCACTACCTACTACATTTATGACACTATTCGATCATTAGTGTGGTGGAGCTCTTACTCTTGCAGTTTGAGACTATAGAAGTTAAAAATAGTCATCAACTGTCTACAACATGCATTTAAATTAATTGATTGAGTATTATTTGAGTGAATTTGTACTTGAAAACAATTTCATGATGACAATAAAATTGACATTAATTCACTTTTATTGTAGCACTTTGACTTAGTCAAATATTTTTTTAATTTTAATTATTTCTTTTCTTGTATTCTTTTATGCATTTAGTTAACAATTTAATTCCAAATGCACATTAATTATGTGGAATAAGTACAACCAACTTCGAGCATAAACTCATTACCATTTGGTAATCCCAATGGTGTTCTCACTTGGTATACCTAGCAGTGCATACTAGGTAACCTACAGACGAAAGCATATGAGTTCAAGATGTGTACAAGTAGTTGAGAATGGCTACTTATTTCTTAGCCCAAATTAGATTTTATTTCATTATTTATTAGAATAATTAGTAATTTTCTACATTTTAATAATATTTTAACAATGGATAAACAACATCAATGATCATATGTCTCAATTATAATTAATCATATAAACTAAAGCTAATAAAAGTGTAATTGAGAATACAAATGCATGAACATTTGTGATTTGTATAGTTAGGTGTAGGGACTACTCACTCTCTACCACCACATTATTATTTTTAATGAGTATGCTTGAACTTAATTATAAGATCTGAACTTAGAATTTTAACAAAAGTCTTAGTCTAAGATGATGAAGCATTCTTCACAACATCATAAGCTTTATGATTATATTGGTTCACAAAAAAAAAAAAACAAACAAACAAAATTTATTAATATATAATATGATAGATACAAAAGCTCCACCAATAAAATTTTGTGTAATAGTAAAATCTTTTTCTTCGTCTTCTTTTGGTTTTAACTAATTTGCAATGTTGCAAATTAAGTTCAATATTAATTAAACATGTAGGTTTTTTCTTTTTAAAGGTTATTCTCAACAAAATTGATGTTTAAAGATGTCTCATTGATAGAATTTAGGTAGAACATAAAGATGCCTTAAGTATTACTTAAAGCAACAACCTCCAGTCTACATAATACTTATTAGTTAATAAGTTTGTCCATTGAACCACCTCTCATTGTCATTAGTTGCAAGAAATTTTGAAGTTTCATCTTATCCATATTTCAATGAAATTTAGTAAATATCTTGACTATACATACCGATGAATCGTGGTTTGCCAAGTGCTAATATCGGACCCTTGTTGACTAGGTGTTGATATCGGATCCCTGTTATTGGATGAGTCCCGATATCAGACACCCGATATCGGACCCTTAATATCAGACCGCCGATATTGGGTATGTGATATCGGGGACAGCATTAACTAGGCCATGTCGACGAAGCCTTGTCAACATGGCCGCATCAACGTGACCTCGTCAACACATCTTTCCATGTGTTGACATGGCCTTGTCAATGCAGAGTTCATTTTCCACTATAAATATGCATGCACCTATAACATTTGGCATTTTTTGGAGTAGTTGTAACCAAACTCTTGCAATTTGTTCTTGTAAGAGTTAGACTATTCTCCTAGTGCATGCCCGCAGTGTGATGATTGTAATTGTATGACACCTTTATTCGAGTGTGATGTACTTGGACACACACATGATCAGAAATAAAGATCAAGATTACTTCATCATTGCAATATTCACTTAGTTTAATTATTTAATTTTTATTGTTATTTATTATTTTTGTAGTTAATATCTCTTCATCCTAAACTCCTTAAATGTGGAATGAGTACGACTTAATCACGAGCATTTAAGTGTGACTACTTGGTAACCCAGTAGTGTACCTAGGATCTACGCTTGGTAATCCCAGTGGTAGTCAAGCACGAGGTCCAAGATGTGTACAGATAATTAATGAACAAATGCTCATCAGACTTGGGCTAGCTTAGACTCTCTCTCTCCCTTTTTCCCCCTAGCTTAATTAAGGCTATTTTCCATCGCCTCTAGGAGTAGCACTAGGATAGAAATCATATCATACACCTCACTCTAGACTAAACCATACTTGATAAAGCAAGTACTAGTCCAGGTGGGAAGACAGTGAACTGCGATCAATGAGTAACTATTTAGATACCACAACTAGCCTGTCTATAGAGTTCGATCACATCATGCATGAAACACTCATATTCATATGGTGGAGTGTAGGGATACCTCACCACTCATCAATGGTGTCATTTCCGAGGATGGTGCTAGCCCTCTAGATTAGTTTTATCATCCACGATCACTATAAAAATGCATTAACAATATATCTTTTGGAAAGAAAGTAATTGCAAATAAGTCACACACAATTCACAACAATGTCTCTCTCACAAAACTATGATCCTACAACCACTAATGAGGCAATTCATTGGAGAACCAAAAAAATTTATGATGAAGATGAATTCTGGAGTACTCAATCTTATATAGGAGTTTCATATGTTCAGGGATGCCCCAACGATACTCAAGAACTTTTGTCATCCAACCTAGACACCTCTAGTAAGGATGGGACATCCCATAGAATGAGGGGGCCTGAAAGTCCTAGGACCTTCTCAATAACTAACAAGAACTTACTTGGGGATGATTGGAAGACTTACAAAATTCATAACGAGTTTTATAGCTCCTTCTCTTCCTCTACTCCTTCAACATCAGATTGTGACATGGATGACTATCTTTCAAGGGATTGGTGTAGAACAAAAAATCGAGATCACAAAGAAAATTAAGAACACCAACATGAACCCTTGGACATGGCCTTAGAAAGATATTATGCATTGTTAAACAACTACCCAGGCCATGGGTTCTCCAAGGAAAGGCTAATGTATCACATCATAGATGGGCTCCATAATGAAACAAGGGAGACTTTAGGGATATATGCCCAAGGTCAACTCTATGAGCTATGAACCCACCAATTCCAAGAGCTTATTAAGTGGGTAGCAAAAGAAGAAGGAGAAATGGCTAAATGAGAGAATGTTGAAAGCTATCAATGGGATCAAAATCTCGAATTAGCAAAGGTCCATAACCATAAAGAGGAGAAATCAACTCACCTTGAGGAAGTGCAAGCATTTCTACCTTTGCCAATGCAATAATCACTAGATGAAATTGAGGCAAAGATTAATAAGATGACAGAATGGGTGCATGGAAAATATGGAGAATATGCTAACAATGGTAGGGGTAAAATTATGCCAAATTGAGAAACAAGATAGGACACCACACAATAATCAGAACAAAGGGTAGAAGATAATAAGAATAAGAACTCAACTACTAATTTCACATATCAATGCAACGTATGTCTATACGATCACCCCAAAGGCCAATGTCCAGTTTTTTCCTGTTTACATGAGCATTGGGGAGGAATGTTACATCTAGATTTCATGTAGAAATATCGGGTTCAACCACAATGGCAAAAGCCCCAGTTGTGGGGGAGGCCATTGCCAACCTAACCATATCCTTTGTATGGCCCAACGTCAAGTGCTTACTATGTTCAACACCCTATTTCTCCAACCAGATCATCATCCTCTACTTTACCTCATCGTTATCATTCTCCAGAATACTATCCACTCACATCCTCTCCGACAAGGTCACCACCTCATGTACCTTACACTTTTCCTCAACAACAATCTTCTCATCCTTCACCTCCTTCTACATCGCCACCAATTGTACCAGAAGGTTTTGCACCACAGCACCAACCTATGAATGCTACTTGTGCTACTACTATCAATAGCAAAGGAAGTACTCAAAAGTAACCTTTCTTTAGGCATGGTCGTAGAAAGAAGCAACACGATGCTGAACCCACTACATCCACCAACTCAGCACAAGCCCAATGCTATGGTGCATCCTTCCCTTCAAACACAACACCTCCTGTTGCCTTATCTAGGCCACCAATCAACACTTCCAACTACCATGTGGCCCAATGAATATAACCATGTAGGAGGACATATTAATCCTTGCATACCATCTTACGATCATAGGTGCCATAGTGGGCCAGCTCCTTATCACATGAGCACATCTTATAATTTTCCTCACTATGTCTTTTACAATCAAGTGTGTGAACCCCAATTTGGATACATCCCAACCACCACATCAAAAGACACCTAGTGGTTCGGATATGATTGGGTCCCAATATTTCCAAAATGCTTAGATCCAAACCTTCCATTTATTAATTCTCGCCATGATCAAAAGTTTAGTTAATGGGGATATCCCCCATTCTAACAAGAAAAATTAATAAATATTTTTATTTTTCTTTAATTTTACAAATTTTTTTCCAGTTTTTCATCTTTTTATTTATTTATTGTTTTATCTTTTTGTCTTTTTATGAGTAATCTCATCTATGAATAAAACACTTATGTGACTCGTTAGTTGAGGTGTTGTTCTTGCTATCAAGTCCTAGGTGACTAATTACTTGGATAGTGAGACCATCACATCCACCCACCCATTCTATTAATAAGAGGTTCTACTCTAGGTACAATGATATTCTTGACATCATTAAAACTTAAAGTAATTTTGTGCTCATTATGACCAGAGTGAAAAATGATGGACTAAGAGGGAATAGCCAGGGTGTGACATCAAGGGGACTTGTGGATTCTCTTTGGTGACACCTATAGGAGCTATCATGCAGCCTAGTTATACCAAGATCTTTGTATATCTAATGAAAATGGAAGTAAGATAATAAAGGCACTAAAAAAAACTTCAATGCTATTCTAGGGGATCCCACTAGAAAGACATGCACCCATGCCTAAAGGTAGGTAGCTTCTCTAGATTAAGCATTCAAGAAAAAAAATAATAACAAGAAAGAAAACAAAAGGGAAAAGATCAAGATAGTAGTGCCACAAAGAAATTCCAAAATCAATCCTCCCTTGAACAAAATTTCAAGTGATTACATGCCTTGTTGTCATGGTACTCTTATGGTTGTCCATCCTGGAATGAAACAATGCGATGTCATTGATCGGAGGAATGGACTTGGTCTTGATTTTGGAGTGACAAGCTAATGCCACATTAATCATGCCCCACACTCAAGATTCATTGTGCCCTAGGTCAATTACCTCATATCCCAATCTTTGCAATCCCTTCTACAATTCATCTCATCTTGCTATCCAAGAATTTCTGACTTGTGTATTGTGTCGCATAAGAATTCATACCTCATTACAATGGTATCAACATGTGTATGTTTTGTTGCATCGATGTAGATTACATTTAACCCTTCTAGTACCTAAGAACATTTTAAGGTGTGGTTACACAAGGGCATTCTAGGTTGGAACCTTCTTTACGGAGGATGCACTTGCATGACTTTTGTAATTTGTACTTTCTACACATCACCACATCATTTTATACCCTCTAAGTACTTCATTGTCAAATCTATTCATTCCTTTGTCATCATTTTATCAAATGTTCCTCAAAACCATTACATGTCCTTTTATGTGTCACCTAAACAAACTAGGTCTAACATTAAACTTTTAGGGAAACTTCCTTGAATTTTTTTTTCTAACTCTAAAATCACACTAAGCAAAGAATTCAACATTTACTAAAGGTAATAAGTAAGGTATGAAGTAATTGAACTTCTTTCAATAACCTTACTAACAATTGATCTTTGTGTGATTATAGATGGCCCCTAAAATAGGACAACAAGGAGGACCTTCTCAAGGTGCAACTAAATGCCCAGGAGGAGGTAGAAGCCAAGGACCTCATGTAGAATGTGCGAAGTAGAAGGCACAATCATTCAACACCCATCAATTAACTCCTATCACTGCACAATCAATCTAAGCAAAAGATGGAGAGGTCAGGGCCCAAGCCTATGAAGAGGAACTACAACTATTTGCAGCATGGCATGTGAAGGCCAATCAAGTGTTCCTGCAGCTATCGTGTCCATGGGAAGTGTTGACTTCATCAAACATTGGAACATCAGCATGAATGGCTCATAATTCTCAGATAGAAGAGAAGAAACGTTAGGCACTTCTTCAATGGTATCAATCTTAGGCGCCTGAAGCATAGGACAAAGGAAGAGACCCATGGAGGAACCACCATCACCAGGAACCACATGAGTTCCAATAAATTCTATAATTTTGTGTCTATGTCATGAATAAATTTCTAGTCAGTCAATAATCCCATACCTATCCACTCTATAATCAATTGAGCTTATTCCTCACTTTCTTTGACTTGAGGACAAGTTGTTATTCATTCGTGGGGGTATGATTAATCATGTTTTGCCAGGTGTTGATATCAGACCCTTGTTAACTAGGTGTTGATATTGGACCCTTGATATCGAACCCCTATTATCAGATGAGTCCCGATATTGGACACTTGATATCAGACCCTTGATATCAAACCCCTGATATTGGGTATGTGATATCAGGGATAGTGTCAATCCTAAACCCTAAACCTATATGGTGGTGGAGCCTCTTTTTAGTTACTTTTCTTTTGAATATTAATTTGGTTATCATTTTTTATTTGATTTCTATCTATGCATGCTTATACTATTTTTGGGTGCTAACTCTTTACTTGTAGCTATCCCTTGTGCATGATTGTCCAACCACCTAATGCCTAAAACCAAGAACCCATAAGGAAGTATTTTGTAGCTTAATTACCCTACTTAGTCTTGGGACTAATTCTCTATGTGTTTTTTTTCTTTTAAGTGATTCAATTAGTTATGATGAGTAGGAATTAGATGAAGAATTTGATGCTTAGATTTCCTTTTTAGAACATTTTTAGTTTAGTCATTAAGTTACTAGTTACTTGTTCCTTCTAAGATGTAATGTTCAGCTAATATTTATGTAATTTGTAATTTTCTATGAGCATTTGTATTTGTATTTCTTCTGTTTTTGGTGTAGGCCTAACTTAGTTACTAATTTATTTATGAACATGTGTTATTTTTCAGCTATTTGTGTTCAATAGTTTTTGTTAATGTTAGAGCCTACTATTTTTTTATCCATTTTCATATTATGTAATTTCTATACTTTTATTCCTTTTTATTGCTCTATCACTTGTTAATGTTATTTTTAGCTTGGATAATACAGCTCAAACTATTTTATTAGTAGAAAGGTTAAGTTTTGTATGCACGGGCCTATTGTCACTATTTTACAATGTTTATATCTTTTTTATCAATTTTTTTCTACCCCTACACACTTATTTTTATGGATTCCTACTGCTTTACTTATTATATATTTTTTAATATCCAACATTTTTCTTAAATAGTATTTCATTCTTTTCTTTATATTTCGTTTACTCTTTAAATAATAACTTTCTAGCATATGCTTGATTAGCAAGGTGTTACATCATCTAATTGAAGCACTAATCCTAGGTAGTGGAACTATTTATAGTGAAGGAATTTTAGACCTTGAACTACAACTTCTATATATTTTTTTCTTTCTTCTACTAATTTTTAAGCCTTATAATTTTAAAGCATGTCTCTGCTTTTTCATTTTAAAAGATATATTTTTCTTGAGTTGTATCCACCAACATAATATCATCTACAAATAGCATATACCAAGAGATGTCATCATGTATTTTCTTTTTTAAT
>MNCI01001581.1:118170-160197 GCA_015680685.1 Gnetum montanum
CAATAATGTTCTTTCTCTAATTTTTAGGCATTTTTCTATCCTTCAAAATTTTATTTAATAATTATGTTAACCATTAAACTCTTTTATATCCCAATGATTTTCAAGCTTATATAAGAATGTTATCTAGTCCAACAACTTTTCCAATTTTCATCTTCAATAAGGGTATCTTTATCTCAAAGAAGGAAAATTCATTAACTAAGCCAATATTTGGTTCTTCTTTTTGAATGTCATCTCTTAGGAATTATTCATTTAATGAATTTTGAAAATAATTTTTTACCTATCCAAAATTTCATTGTCTTTTAACAAAATTCTTTCATCTACTTCCATGATGACTTTAAAATAATTAATGTCATTACATTTCTTGTGTCTAATTCTTGTCAATTTCTCTATTTTCTAAAATTTTTTCTTTGTTTCTACTTTCTTGTAGTTTCATCCAAGGCCTTATGTTTGTCTTTGGCTATTACTACTTTATCTTCTTCTTTGTAATTTTGTACATCAAGCTATTTTCTTGGTTTCTACTTTACTATTATTCCTTAAAACATTTTTTCTTATCTTGGATAGCATGTTGCACTTTATCACTCCACAACCATATTTCCTTTTGGAGATTTTTTGTATTTTGTCTCACTTAAAATATCCTTTGCAATTTGATGATTGCAACTTACCATTTGATCCTAAATTAAATTTGCAAAACAATCCCAATTACAAGCCCATTCTATAAGCAGTCATTCTATGATAAAAGTGATGTTGTCTTTTCTCAAATTCTATTATTTTATTCATTTGGTTTCTTTTTTACACTACCCTTGAAGCTTTAGCTAGCTAAACCCATGACCATTAGTTGATGTTGAATTGTAAGGCTCTCTCTAAGTATATCCTTGAAGTCTTTGCAAATGGCCTAGTCTCTTTTGTATAGCAAGAAGTAGTTAATTTTTGTTTCATTTATATCACTCGTATATGTAATTAAATGTTATATATCACTTCATTTTCCAAATCCATATTACCTATGAAACATGTAGTGTCTAATTTTCATATATCCAACATGACCATTAAAATCCCCTCTAATGAATATATCTTTCCATATTTAAATACCAAGTGTTTTTCATTCAATCAAATTTATCCTAGACATCAAAATTCAAGGTCTTACTATCATAATATGAAACATTTATGATGCTAATGGTATGACCATTACCAATAAAATACCTAACATAAGCATATAAGTAGAATAACATACCTAGTCAATGATAGCTTTGAACTTTTGACATGTCAAGTATTCTTTCACAAATTTGGAGATTCTAATAGACATACCTAGTCAATGATAGCTTTTTCCAACAATCACATGGGCCTTTTTACTTTCCTTATGGCCTTACATACCTTCACAATATTTCTTAATCATAATATTTGATCAAAAATCATTTTTGTGACCATTTTGAATGGGTAATTCCTCCATTGATCAACTCTACCAATCAAAAATTATATCAAATCCTTCTAAAGCTATCCAAAATTACAATCACCAAGATACAAATGAACAAAATCATTCATACCATCCACTTGTAAAGTATTGAAATTCATAGCATGCACCCCTAATAGTGCATTAAATACTACATTGCTCTTGCTATTTTTAATTTAAAATAAAATGTAATTATTACAATTGTGATGAGTCATGATTTTCCTGGCTTTGATATCAAGTCACATGCTATGTTATTGGATATCCAATATCAGGGGATGTATGTTAGCCTATAAATATAGCACTTGGGCACATAGTTTGGGCATAGGTTTTTCATTTAAGTAGCCAAACTCTTGTAGTTTTATTCTATACTCTTAGATAATAGTCAATGATTGCCTGTAGAGAATCTAAGTTAGTTTTATAGAGTCTTATTTGAGTGGCAATATACCTAGACACATTCCATGAATGACAATAAGATTGAGATTGATACTTATTCATTGTAGCACTTTGACTTAGATTAGATTTACTTTCCATGCAATTTAATTTTCATGTACTTAGTTAATATTTACATTTTTATGCATATTAATTAAGCACATAAGTATGACTTCTTTGAGCATGTGTATGACTCTTGGTAATCCTAGAAATGCTTAACATTTCGTAACCCAGCAGTGTTATACATGTTTAGGATGTGCACGAAAAGTGGGATTGGATACTTATGTTGGGGTAGTTAATTATTAATTAGCAATTATATTCATTGAATTGATTATAATTAAGTTTCAACCTATTGTTAATCACAGAAAAATAAAATATTAAATAATAAAAATCATATGCCTCATTGTAGACTAAACCATATGTGACAAAACTACCACTAGTCCAAGTGGGAAGATAGTGAACTATGATCAAGGCATAGTGATCTAGATGCCATAACTAGTTCCATCCATGGAATTCTACTAGATCATGTGTGAATGCTTATGATTTGTGGTTGGGCATAGGGGTACATTGCCTCTCATCATTAGCCTTATTGTCGGGGATGGTGCTAGTTATCTAGATTAGTTATATTATACACAATCACTATAAAGTTATTAACGATCTATCTCTTAGAAAACAATAATATTTTAGGTCATACACATTATCAGATAAAACCATGGCTTCTTCACATAGAACCAATAATGCATCATATGATGAGAACACTCATAGGAGAAATGATAGGATATATACTGAAGAAAATTGAAGTGAGCAACCTTAATTATGGGTTTCCTATGCTCATTTAGACCCTTACTACACTTGAAGAGTACATTCAATTGGTGTAAACAATCCTAGAGGAGATGGAGAAAGTCATAGAACAAGGAGGGCCTCAAGGCCTAGGACCTCCTCTAAACCTAGACAAGATAAATCAAAGGACCAAAGGGAGAACTATAGGAGCCATGGCAATTCTCCTAGTTCTTCGTATTCCTCTCTTCAACATCTAGTTCTGACAATGATGAACATACATATAGAGATAGAGCTCCACTATGAGATCAACACAAAAATAGAAATCAAACCCAAGGGCAAAATCAAAGGCATCAAAATGAATGATAAGAGCAGTTAGTCTAGTAGTTATTCTAATTATTAGAGTGGTTACTCTAGCGGTTACTCTAGTAGTTAGTCTAATTATTAGAGTGGTTACTCTAGCAATTACTCTAATTATTAAAGTGGTTACTCTAGTAGTTATTCTAATTATTAGAGTTGTTCCTCTAGCAATTACTTTAGTAGTTATTCTAATTATTAGAACGGTTACTCTAATTATTAGAGTGGTTACTCCCAAGCCTATAAATACAGTGCCCAAGCAGACAATTAGAAAGAAAGTCTTTTAGCAATCAAGTAGCGAAACTCTTGTAGTCTATTTGAAAGTTAGAGTATTTTCCAAGTGCCTGTAGTAGGAGGTCTAAGTGTGGATGGATCTTTATTCAAGCATTATGTACCTGAGCACACCTTGTGTATGGTAATAAAGATGAGCTCTTTGATTCATCCTTGCAGCACTTGAGAGTTGTTTTCTTACACATTTATTTTATTTTATTTTCTTATGCCTTTATTTTATTTTATGCACTTTACATTTCTTTTATTAGCACAGTAATCCAATTTGTTCAATTAAGTAGATCATTAAATTACACAAGCATGACCACTTTGAGCATGCGTATAACGCTTGGTAACCTAGTAAAGATTAGCGTTTGGTAATCCTAGCAGTGTTGCACTGGTTCAGGATGTGTACGACAAGTGGGAAAAGATGTTGTAATGAGGATTAGTTAGAACTTAGTTAATGAGTAGTTAAGTTGAATTAGTCACTTAGTTACCTCTCTCCTTCCCTACTAGCGCAGGACATAAAAACATAAAAGCTAGAAAAATCATATGCCTCAAGCTTACTTAACCATACAATCATGACATACAGGTAAGCTTGGGAGGACAATGATCAACCAACCCATCCTTGTTCCACAAGGGCACATAAGCACTTAGTCCTTGAAATTCGACTGGATTATGCATGAAACACTCATATTCGTATGGTTGAGCATAGGGGTACCTCGATGCTCATCATTGGTGTCATTGCCAAAGACTTAGTTGTTTGTGCGCTAATTAGAACTTAGGAAATCATTCACATCATTGGAATGAATCCTTAGGGTTGGTTGAGAAAATAATAAACAAGAATACATTGCACACTGAACAGACAAGTATGTCTCCTTCTTCGTATGAAAGCGCCTCACTACCTAGGTTTGAAACAGGAAACAGTTGGAGGTGTAATACACATGACATTGATCCGCTAGTCCCTCAACAAGTTTGAGTGGTATATATTCATCCTAATGAGTATATACTAGACTTCACCTTTATCCTCCATCAAGATGAACAACTACATTGGCAACACTTAGAAGGTAACATAGTGTTACCTCCCGATCGTTCAGTCCTAAGCATGCTTCTTCATGCTCTCACATGAATTGGCATGCCACACTTACACATAGAATACATTGTGCAAGACCATGACTCGAGAGAATACCATCCCAAAAAGGCACAACATCAAAGGAACTTGCAACAGGAGAGACATCATAAGTCTTTGAAGGGTAAGTGATCCCAAGATGCCCCACATGTCTTAATAAAAAATGAGGGTGGTGAACCTACCTCAGACAGTCGTCCACATAATGATGTTCTTCCCCTTGACTTTGGCCAAGGGGTTGTGTATCAGAACCTTCATTCAACTATTCATAACCCAGGTTTTGATATCCACAGGCACAAAGGATCCAAAAAAGGAACACAAACTCATGATAAAGGTGGACATTCTCATTGCAATCACAATCAGGGCTAAGACTGTAGAAGAGAAGGTAGCAGACACTGTCATGGTGACGATTCTCCTTCTTCTTTACCTTCATCATCTCCTTCACCCTCTCCTTCAATATCTAGATGCGATCATAAAGAAAAATACCATGGGAATAAAGGTAGGCAAAGTGGAAGTCATAGACAAAATAGGCAGGAAAGGGGATGAGGCCACTCTAGAGAGTCACAACATAGAAGAAGGGAGAGTAGGGAACAATGTAGGCATCTTAAACACCATGGATGAGATAAGCATGAGGAACTCCTACTCACTACTCGAAGTATGTTAGACTTAACTGAAGCTATTAGAATTCCAACAAGGCACCAAAAAGATAGTAGGATCAAGAGATTAGATATGAACAATATTTCACGATTTGAAGGGGGATACAACATTGATTCTTAGAATCATTTACAAGCATTCCATGATGTGTGTGCCTTAAAAAACATAGAGAACGAATGGAAAAAGCTTAAGTTGTTCCCGCAGACACTAGTTAAAGAAGTGGAAAGCTGGTATCAGTCGTTAGCACTGGAATCTATTTGTAGATGGAGTACTATGTTAGAATTATTCAACAATAAGTACCAAACGTACTCCTGACTATCCAACTTGTGAAAGCAAATCCAAAGCTATAAATAAGGAGGACATGAACCCTTGGATGCTTCCATGGGCTGATACTATGCACTTTTACATCATTTTCCTGGCCATGGTCATTTGCAAAGGGATCAATTATGCCATCTCGTAGATGGGCTTAGGCATGAAATGAGAAGAACCCTTGGGACTTATGCCCAAGGAAGACTATCCAAGCTTAGGTCCCATCAAATCCAAAGACTGTTGGTGCAAGTTGCTAAGGAAGAAGGTGAGCTATGGAAGAGAGAAAGCATGGAAGAGTATAACCAAGATCCTTCCCTTCAGAAGAGGGGAGTAAGATTTTGTGAGGATGAAGAAGTGTCACCACTCAAAGAGATGGTGAATAGGAAAAATTTGCTTATCCAAAAGATGACATCAGAAGTTTCGGCAAAGGTAGACCAAATGTGGCATTTCCTAGATAATAGATTTCAAACTATTCTTAAAATAGTAGAGGAGTCTATAGAGCAAGGTAGTGAGAAAAGAAAAAAGAAAGAGGTTGAACATGCACATAGCAAGGGTAAGGGCAAAGTTACCATCATTGAAGAGGTTGTGGATTCAGAAATAGAAAATGATAGTGGATGTGAGATATGTCAATATGACCATCCTAAGGGATTTTGCCATGTAATCTCACATCTACATGAGTCTAGGGTGTATGCACTCAACCCATGATTAAACAAAAGGCAAACAGCCCAAAGGTTACCTTATCCTCAAGGTAACCCAAGGCAGTTTCATCAACCCTTAACATATTATCCTAATGGAACTCCACCACAACTGATTGATCAATATCAACAATGGCAGCATCAACAATCATGGGGAATGCCACCACCAAGGTAACAGTATCCTTACCGATAACCTAACCTGTATGGATATTATGTGCAGCAGCCAATCTACCCACGTGACTCTACTAGTCACGTCACTCTTCAACCTTACTACCAAGCCCACAAGTATTATGAGGCTCCCTAAAGGTGATATTCACAAGCATATCATCCTTCTCATCTGGCTGCATCTTTTCCACCAATAGCTCCACTACCACCTTCTCCGGCCATGCAAGGTGAAATCCCTACCCATCCGTAGCAACGTAACACCACAAGGGTTATTAATTCTCAACCTACTAGTTGTTCCAACAACCACATGAAGAAAAGACCTTTCTTTAGAACCAATAGTTCAACCAAGCCCTTGTAATCACAAGTGGCTAATTCCTTAGGCACCTTAATATCCATCAAAACTTCAAAGTCTCCTTCAGGTCAACCACCAAAATCAATGCATACGATCATTTTAACACATGCCATCACCAATTGGATTAAAGTTGGCCATCTTCCTAAGAAATTATCTAATCCTGGGAGTCCTCTAATATACTTACAAATCACTGGAAATGAACTGTGCAAGGCTCTTTTGGAGTTAGGTTCTAGTGTCAACTTGATTTCTCAAGAAATGTACAAGGCCTGGAACCTACCTTCATTGAAAAAGAACAACATCTATCTAGAGTTGGCCGACCAGTCCAACACTGTCCCATTGGAACTGGTGGAAGATATTGTTACCACTGTTTGTGGGTGGTCATACCCAACTGACTTCCTAGTGATTTAGGTAAACAATGGTAAGGAGGACTTCCCACTCATAATGGGAAGATCATGGCTAAGTACAATTGACGCATGCCTAGGAATTTTTGATCTTTTCCTAGAAATATCAAAGGAAAATACATTCAGAAAAATCAAGAATAAGAAAGTTTTGTGCATCGCATATAGTGACATAGGGTGTAATTGCGTGCAAAGGTCATGGTTTGTGCAAAGTTTAGCATTGCTTGCATGCAATCAATGTGCACAAGTGATTAACATAAAAAGATGTTTGTATGCAGTAGCAACATGATAGGAAGACACCCAGTGGCTAATAGTTGATCAACAAAGCAGTTCACTCATATGCATGGAACCAACTAGGGGTTTGACTTGTGCTTACATCGATAACATAGATGCATTAAAGCAAGTCCACCGCCAACTTCCAAGTCTTAACCTTGAAAATATCAACTAAGGGAAGTTAGAATTCCCTAAGAAATTTAAGTAGGATCCCCTCAAGCTGAAACCATTGCCCACCGATATGGAATACATGTTCCTTAAAAATGGAAAATCGGTAATTATCAATGCTAAGCTTGCTCCTCAACAAGAAGAAGAACTGCTAAAGGTAATAAATAAATGATTAGAAGCCTTCGCTTGGTCACATCCTAAATTAACTAGAATAGATCTTAGGATATGCCAACATAGAATTTATACTAGCCTCTCTATGAAGCCTCGAAGACAACTGCAGGGGCGATTGAACCCTAAGCTGAAGTAAGTAGTTAAGGAAGAAATCGAACAGCTTCTCAAGGCTTGGTTCATATACCCCATTGCTAATAGCGAATGGGTTAGCCCCTTAGTTATTGTGCCAAAAAAGGAAGGCAATTAGAGTGTGTGCATATATTTCAGGCTACTAAATATGGCAATATTCAAAGATCACTTTCCATTGCCATTTGTCGACCAAGTCTTAGACACCATTGCAGGGCATCACTATTACAATTTTTTGGATGGATATAATAGATATAACCAAATATAAATAGCCCCAGAAGATCAAGCCAAGACTACATTCACCAATCCTTTGAAAATATTCATATACGAACAAATGTCATTTAGCTTGTGCAATGCCCCTGCAACATTTCAACGACTAGTTCTAAGCATATTCCAACAGCAAATAGGGAATGGTGTGGAGGTCTTTATGGATGACTTCTCCACTTATGGAGAAAACTTTGATCAAGCCTTGGACTAGTTGGAGCAAATGTTAAAAAGATGTGTAGAAACCAATTTGAGGCTCAACTAGTATAAAAGCCATTTGATGGTCTAAGAAGGCATAGTACTAGGGTACAAAATCTCACACACAGGGATAGAGGTAGACCCCAAGAAAATCCAAAGTATCCAAGGAATTACCCATCAACTGGAAACTGTCAAAGATATTCGATCATTCCTTGGACATACTAGCTACTATAGGAGATTTATTAAGAACTTTTTAAAGGTTGCCAAACCATTGGTGGAATTAACAAAAAATGATGTACCTTTCAAGTGGACTAGGGAATGAAAATTAGCTTTCCAAACTCTAAAATAGAAGCTAGTAGAAACACCCATTCTACAAGCTCCTGACTGGTCCAAACCATTCCATATCATGACTGATGCATCCAACTATGCTTTAGGATCCGTACTTACACAGTTAGATGACAAAAAGTGTCCTTATTACATCCACTGTGCAAGTAGAAGTATCACTGGTGCACAACTTAACTACACTACCACAGAGAAAGAATTAATGGTTGTAGTGTTTGCACTAGAAAAGTTTAGACACTATCTATTGGGATCTAAAGTATATATACATACAGATCATAGTGCAGTCTAGTTCCTCATAAATAAGCCAATGGTAAGCCCTCATATCATATGATGGCTTGTAATCTTATAAGAGTTCAATTTAATGATGATCAATCACAAGGGCATCAAGAATGTGGTTGCTGATCATATATCTCAGTTGCGATGGGACAACAAAGAGGATGAGTATCCAATTTCTGATCATTTCCCTGATGAATTTCTCTTTGCTAGTGTAGTGAATAATCAATCACCCATGGAGACAAACTGGTATAGTAGCATTTTTACCTATCTCCTCACCCAACAAACACCACAGGAGTTAAACCTTAAGAAGAAACAACAATTTCTTCATCGAGCCAAGTAACTTATGGAGATCAATGGGCAACTTTACAAAGTGTGTCCCAATGGCTTGGTTCAATGTTTTGTTCCCAATATAGATCAACTGTGAGTTCTCCAAGATGCTCATGAGGATCCTCTTGGCGACTTTTTGGGACACGACTGTCAACGAGTGTCCTCAAACAAGATTTAGGTGCCTGCTGGTCTCTGGCAACACCAAGGCCCATATACCTCCAAATAAACTCAATAGTTAATGTGAGTATGTGTGTGTGTTGTTGCGGTGTGTGGTTGTGTGAAATGTAACGATTGCGTTGTGTGTAAACTACAAATGACTTACTTTAAAGAGATTCAGCCAACTTTGCCAAGTACTGTGAGTTGTTGAGAGTTCCCATTTTGTTCAATTGCCTAGTCTACGCAGTTCTTATAATACCTACTTGTAATAAATANTACTTCATTTTGACGAGATAATAGATGTCAACGATTGCATTCAACAGAACCTTCGAAAGACTTGACAATTTCTGATTGAAATACCGTGAAAATTCACTTTAAAGATAGAAAGAAGCTATTCTAGTCCCATCAAAATACCAAAGATTTTCTGAACCCTCTTGACTACTAAATTGTTCAACGGCATGACTACAAGCAAAGGCTCTCTTACGACAATCCCAATAGCAGTTCCTACACGTTGCACAATAACAAAATTTACTACTAAAATGCTCTTAAGGCTTTTAAACACAAGCACTTCTATGGCAAAATTTTAACAGAAATTTTCTATCGGGCAACAAGAACAATAAGAGCAATCTAAAAATCCCAAAATTACTTACCAAGGATGATACTATCCAAACCACTAGCTAAAAAATTTAAACAAAATAAAAAATAAAAAACATAACGCACAGGACTATGACAAAGAGGCTGAAATCTTTCCTTTAGCAAGCCATCTTACAAGCAATCTTCTTTACAAATCTTCCAAGTGTGATGTGAGACCTCAAGTGATGTGTCTCCTTCCCCCTTGACCCCTGAAGCCTTTTTATAGGGTTCAAAGGTAGGTAGGGAAGTTACAAAATATCTTGGGTGGTTTAACCACCATAGAGAAAAAAAAGCTACAATGGACAAGTGTCCTATTCAATTTCCAAGTGTCTTCACTTAGTTGCCAGGTGTTCACCATGGAGAGAAAAAAGCTATAGTTGACAAGTGGCCTATTTGGTGGTTATGAGTACCATGGGAAATTAAAATTTAGTTGTAACCACCAAGGGGAAGTTATCACCACCATGATATTTAAAAATTGCAAAGGACACTTGTTCCATACATATAATATTGAATAACCTCCTTATAACTTCTCTTTCCTTTTGAAATAATAACAATATACCCTTTACTTCTTTCTTAAACAAAGCAAAATGAAAATCAAATTAAATTTGATTAAAAAGGTTTGGTGGAAGGAAAAGCACGTGAAATATCAGAAATATTAACATCCACGTTCATGTCCATGTTTAGCTCAGAAACGACTTGTCTTATGGCGGTGGCTACTACTAAACCTCTTCCTATTTCATTGTCTTTCCATTTGGTTGTAACGGCCATGAACTGCCACCATCATAATCATCGTTATCGGTAGCAGTTGTAGAGTGCCATCTCTATATTCGGCAACAACTCTGCCGAAACTGCAACCGTAGGAATCAGCATGGGCATGGAGCCAACGTTTCCACGAAATGGTCGATAATTCCATGCTGCAGCAGAGCTCAGTAGATGCAATAATGGTGGACGGCACAGACGCAGAAAAATCAAAGGCAGCATGCGCAGTGTGTTCTCTGGCCAAATCACAAGAATTCATGCCTACGGACGTGATGAGATTCAAAGGCAAGAGCATGGAACTGAGCTCCTGATCTGCTGGTACAGTGACTGGGACATTCTTCTCAATAAAGACGTCTCCATCGCTTGCGCCACAATCCTAGCCCTAGCATGAGCTTCATCCAATGCAGCCTTCAAAGCATCAGAAGATACGTTTTCCACTTCTATTTCAAATACAGACTTCGCACTATCATTCTTTGAACCATCCTGGTTCTGGCCACAGCTAATAACGGATTCGAGAGTAACTAGATCATACATCTTGTATTTCGCCATGGATGCGGTGCTTTTCTTGGCTCCGCCTGGAGGCTAGCAGTAGAGCAAACTGTAGTAGCGGTATGGAGGCTTCGTCTTGATCGATGTCAGTGAAATCACCGTAAGATGCTGGCCCTTTGTGTAGGTATGCATGTAGTTGCCCAGAAGATAGAACCTTGTGAGATCTCAATGCTGTAGCAACACCAAACCAGGAATAATAGCAACAGCGAGCCCTTCTTTGTCACCATTTCCATCAAAATTAAAATTGAAATGAAAACACGGCACCGTAGCGTAGATTTTTCTATTTTTTCCATCTTTGAATAAGGCGTGGACAGTCATCGATGTAAAGGAATTGGAGTGACTTCATATTTGTAATCACGTTCATCCAATTTTCCTCCAACTTGGAGTAATATCCCTAATCTACTATTTCTAGAGATGGGAGAGTGTGAAATGTTGCACCTAATCTCTTGAGATTTTTGCAACCCCACATGGACAGAAACTTAAGGGACATCAATCTCCCAATGTTTCCTGGAAGCTCTTCCAGACTCACACACTCCAAAAGATCCAGTATCTATAATAACGAAAGGTTCTCCATGCTCAAAGGTAGTCGTACAACTTCCCTGCAGCATTGGACTTTTAATTCTTTCAATAAAACACACTATCCAATACTCTCTGGAAGTTCTCTTAATACAATGTTACTGATCCATATACGCTAGAGATGCCACAGGGTATGGAGTTTGTCAGGCAGCTGCACCAATTGTTCAGCATCCTCCAAGGATAACTCTACCAAGGATTTCATATGTGATATGATTCCTTCTAGTATTTCTCTCAAATATTCTCCTTCTAAACTTATCACTGCCTCTTTGAGAGACTCAAAAGGTGCTACGGTATCTAATCCACCTCTGTTTAAAATCACGGTATCCCCTTTTTTTTAACTTTTTGGACTATTGTGTGTAGCAGCTAATTTTATTCTTTGTTTTCCCCACCAATTCATCATTTTGGGCCACCCCTACTTTTGCTATCCTGAGTCCTCCTTAAGGGCTCCATGCAACGAATGCTTTAGTTGATGATGTAGACAACCAATGATGTTGCTTTGAGGACAATACTCTAGTATACCTCAATCACCTCATATCTCTGTTCCATGAAATGGCCCAAATGTGCCAACAGATCCTTGTGGGGGTCATTACGCTGGGAGATGAATGACCATCAAGATCCTACTTGTAGGATATTATTTTCCTACATTATTTTGGGACACCCATTATTTTTTCCAATCTTATGAGTGTTTTCAACATGATGGGGGAATGACTGCTAGAATGGAGGGTCCACAATAATGGATTCAACCATTAGAACCCTTCAACATTTGGGGAATTGATTTTATGGGGTTGATTACACCAATGTCTAATGAAAAAGCTTATATTATTGTTTCCATTGATTACCTAACAAAATGGGCTGAAGTAGCTGTCGTTAAAGATTGTACATCATCTACAATTGCATGATTTGTTCAACAAAAAATCATAAATAGGTTTGGTGTGCTACATGCACTTATTTCAGATAATGGCACATACTTCACAGGTACAACTTTTTAGAAATTAATGCAACGCTTAGGGGTTGAGAAAAATTGACTACACCATACCACGCCCAAGAAAATGGTCAAGCAGAAGTCACCAATAGGAGATTACAAAGATATCAACAAGAACCATTAGTAAGTTTAAGTGAGACTAGAGCACTAAACTAAAACATGCTCTTTGGGCATACCACTCTACATGGAAACTCCCTATATGCTACTCTTGCTATGAGTTAGTGTATGGTAAATTACCAACACTTCCCATTCAAACTAAGCTTCGTACACTATCCATGGCATGTGACCTCAACCTTGACCTTGATCTAGCATAGAAACAACCATTAGTAACCCTTAATTTGCTAGATGAAAATCAACTAGTTTCCCATTCATCTAACAAATTGCACAAGGTATTCAATAAGCAATGTCATGACCTAAGGATTAGGAAAGTTAAATATCAACCAGGAGATAAGATTCTCTACTGGAATCCCACACATGTGCCACAACGTACTAAATTTCAAACATAGTGGGAAGGACCTTATATTATTTACACAAATTTTCCTTCAAGGACCATGACAATATACAAGCCTAAGAGCCCAGAAAAGAAACTGTTGGTCAACGTGCAACAAAAAAAACCTTTCCATGAGCTTAGAACAACCAGTACACATGCTACCTCTATTAGTGGACAACCTTGCTCACTATTTTGGATCTCCTCCTTCCAAGTTAGTCATAGGAGAGATGGCTACCTATGCTAACCATTCTAGGCCCTTAGTTCTTTTTGAATTTTTGTTTTACACATTTTTATTTTACACATTTTTGTTTCACACATTTTTTTTTACACTTTCTTTCAACTTTTCTTATTTTTGTTTTACACCATCATTCATGTTTTTACTGTTTCTTTGTTTTCTTGATTTACTTTTATTTGGCATCTAATAAGTGCTTATGATGGTGGATTAAATTATATCATATTGATTGCTAATGTTTGATTTTTACCTTTGAATTATGATCTTAATATTAAAGTATGGTTCTTTTGGTAAAAAAGGCAATGAATCCACGCCATCCACTTATCCATACAACTCTATGGTCTCCTTTGGCTTGGAATTGTATAGTCCCTTTTTTTTAAGTAAACTTGTTAATGAATTAGTGGCTAGGTATTTTTCAAACCAAGGAAAGACTCAAATGATGAGAAGGGTGTGACTTTAAGGGGATTTGATGCATTTGTGATGGCCATTCTCTTGGGTGCTTGGATGCTTTTTCTTGGGTTTTTCGCCATTCTAACATTGTTCAAATATCAGGAAGTTGAGTGAATAAAAATAAGTCTTTACATGGTGTAGTTCTCATGCAAGAGAAAGAGAGAGAGAGAGAGAGAGAGAGAGGTGAGAATTCAAAGCACACCCCTTAGACATAATAAAGCAATATGAGCTACAAGTACTGGTTATGGAACTAGAAAAACATGTTGCCCATGCCTAAAGGTTTCCTCTACCTAAGGTCCTTTCTCGCTTCCTGCTTCTCCATCTTGATCTCCTCGGAATGGTGGTGACTCTTTGTAGAAGCATTCTTGTTACTTCCAGTGGATGGATTGGTAAAGTGTGTTGATACGAGGTCACTAAATATGGTTGGTTTGAGTCTAGATTTGGGATGAGTTCTACTTAGTTATTTTAACCATGAAATACACAAGGGGCTTTACACAACCTTGTTCTTGGGATTCCATTCCATTCTCTCCTCTCCATCTTTCTTCCCATTTTCCACCTCATTGCTAGTTTTATCATTAGTCTATTTTGGGTTGATGCATCATTTTTCTTTGGTGAATTCTTGTGGATAATTTTCTAACTCTTGCTTCCAAATGACATTCCTAGAGCCTACGGACTCTTTGGTTTGTGGGTTTGTCAGGGCATAAAGGGCATGAGCCTACTTTGGGAAGGACCCACTAGCATTTATTTTTGTGCAATTGTTAACTTTTTCCCCTTAGAAATTTCCTACAATCAATCATTTCTTGTTTCATCCCCATCCATGACATCCATTTTATTATGTTGCCATTTGATGGGATGCGACATCGCATGGGCCATGATATCACGTACACGATATCAAGTTGGAAGCTATGATATCGCGTACGCGATATCGTAGCCCATCGTCAGTTCTATAAATAAGAGGCGGATCTCCCTTGTTTCTCCATCTAGATCTAAACCTTAGCCAAACTCTTGCCATTTTACCATTCCAGAGTTAGAATAATTTCCATGTGCCCACAGTAGGAGTCCCAAAGTGAATGGATCTTTATTCGAGCAATTCTGTACCTGAGCACACAATTGTGTACGGCAATAAAGACGAACTTTTGGATAAACCTTGTAGTGCATGGACTAATCTAAATAGGACTTTAATTATTGTTAAATGTTTAAATTATTTCTTAAGGACTTAATCTCTATCAACCCTCAACTCTCATAATTAAGTGCATTCATTACGACCGCTTCGAGCACGTGCATTACACTTGGTAACCTAGTAACAAATAGTGTTTGGTAATCCTAGTAGCGTTGCATTCGTTCAGGGTGTGAAACGATAAGTGGAAATAGATAGTGATGCTAGGATAATTAAAGCTAGTTAGTGAAAGTTAGTTAGTCTCTTCACCCTTTCCCCTCTTAGCATAGGCGATAAAAAGATAAAAGACATAAAAATCACATGCCTCAAGCTTACTTAAACATACAACCATGACAAATACAAGTAAGCTTGGGAAGACAATGACTAATTAACCTTAGATGTTCCATAAGGTGCGTAAGCACTTAGTCTGCGAAGTTCGACCAGATCGCATGTGAAAACACTCGTATTTGTATGGTTGAGTGTAGGGGTACCTCGCCACTCATCATTGGTGCCGTTGCCAGGGACTAAGTTGTTTGTGTGCTAAGTAGAACATAGGAAATCATTGACATCATTGGGAGCTAGAACGAACCCTTAGGGTTAATTAGAAGAAAAATTAAAAAATGGCAAGTAGCACACCGAGTAAGACAACAATGTCTTCTTATTCTCACAAAAGCACTTCACCACCTAGGGACAATACAAAAGCCAGTCAATGACACAACATACATAACCAAGAACTGCCAGTTCCTTAACAATTCAGTGTGGTATATACTTATCACGATGAGTATATACCTGACTTTACCTGTATCTTTCATCAAGATGAACAACTGCGATGGAGAGACTTGGAGGGTAACATAGTGTTACCTCCAGACAGAGCCGTCCCCAACATGCTCCTTCGTGCCCTTGCACGAATCAGCATGTCACAATTATACGCTGAGTACATTGCATGTGATTACAATGTAAGGGACTACCATCCCACTAAAGCACAGCATCAACAGAACTCACGGTAAGAGAGTTACCATACATCGTTGAAGGGAAAAGGACCCCATAATGCTTTGCCCATCATAAGCGAAATTAAGGGTGGTGAACCTATTTCAATAGGTTCTCCACAAAATGATGTTCCCCCTCCTAACGATGGTGAGGAGGTGGGGTATCAAAACCTACACTCCACGATCCATAACCTTGGTTCTGATCCCCATGAGCACCAAGTGTTCAATGAGGGAACATACACAAATGACAAGGGTGGGCAATCTGATCGTCATCATGATCGAGGCCACAACCACCGAAGAGAAGGTAAGAATCATCGTCATGGTGATGGTTCCCCTTCTTCTTCACCTTCATCCCATCATTCACCCTCTCCTTCCACATCAGGATGTAGTCATAAAGAGCCCAACCGTGAGGATAAGGGTAAACAAGATGAGAGACCTCGACGAGAGAGTCAAGAGCGAGGACGAGGGCAGTCAAGAGAATCAAGGCATGGAAGAAGGAAAAGTAGGGAACCGCATAGGCATCACAGACGCCATAGAAGAGATGACAATGATGAACCCCTACTTGCAACCTGAAGTATGTTAGATATTACAGAGGCTATGAGGATACGTACAAGGCACCAAAAAGATAGCTGGATCAAGAGACTAGACATGAATAATATCCCACGATTTGAGGGGGGATACAATGTTGATCCGCAAAACCACTTACAGGCATTCCACGATGCCTGTGCCTTGCAGAATATTGAAAATGAGTGGTAGAAGTTAAATTTGTTCCCAAGGACACTCATAAAAGAAGTGGAAAGTTGATATTGGTCCTTAAAATCGGAATTTATTAGAAGGTGGAGTACAATGCTGGAGTTGTTTAACGATAAATATCAAATATACTCCTGAGTGTCCAACTTGTGTAAGTAGATCCAAGGATGGAAGTAGGGTAATCACGAACCATTGGATGCTGCCATGGGCCGATATTATGCACTGTTACACCGATGCCTAGGTCATGGTTACGCACAACGGGATCAACTCCGCCATCTCGTAGATGGGCTAAGACATGAAACCAGGAGAACCCTTGGAACATATGCCCAAGGGAGATTATCTGAGCTTAGGTCCCATGAAGTTCATAGACTATTGGAGCAAGTAGCTAAGGAAGAAGATGAGCTATGGAAATGAGAAAGTGTGAAAGAGTATAACCATGATCCTTCCCTCTGAAAGAGGGGAGTGAGATTCTGCGAGGAGGAGGATGAGTCACCACTCGAAGAGTTGGTGAATAGAAAAAACTTACCACATCAAAAGTTGACAACCGAAGTGTCAGCTAAGATAGATCAAATGTGGAACTCCTTAGACAGTAGATTCAAAACCATTCTCAAAATTGTAGAAGAGTCTAAGGAGCGAAGTAGTGACCATGATAAGAAAAAGAGGAGAGACTCAGAGCATGCACATAACAAGGGTAAGGGAAAAATGACTATCACTAACGAGGTTGTGGACTTTGATATGGACAATGAAAGTGGATGTGAGATCTACCAATATGACAATCCTAAAGGATGTTGCCCAATAATATCACATCTGCAAGAGTTCGGGGTGTATGCACTCAACCCAAGACTTAACAAACGACAAACACCCCGAAGGTTACCTTATCCCCAAAGTAACCCAAGGCAGTTCCACCAACCCTTAATGTATTATCCAAGTGCAACTCCACCAAAACCTATCGAGCAACACCAGCAGTGGCAATACCCACAGTCATGGGGGATGCCACCGCCTAGGCAACAATACCCTTATCGGAAACCAGATCCATATGGCTATTACGTGCAACAACCAGTTTCTCCAAGTGACTCTGTCAGTCACATGACCTCACAACATCACTATCAATTTCAAGAGTATTTTAAGACTCCATCTCCTAGAAGAGACGCTCCACATGCATACCATCCTTCGAATCCACTCGCATCTCTTACGCCGATAGTTCCACTACCACCTACTCCAATGATGCAAGGGGAACTCCCCACTCAACCGTAGCAACGTAATGCTACGAGAGCTGTAAACCTTCAACCCACTACTGGTTCTAACAACCATACAAAGAGAAGACCTTTCTTTAGAACCAATAGTCTAAACAAGCTCTCACAACCACAAGTGGTTGAGTCTATGACCACTCCTCCATCAAGTAAGGCTTCGGAGCTCCCTTCAAATCAAAAACAAAGCTCAACACAAACGGTTATGTTAACACATACCATCACTGACTGGATAAAGGTGGGTCACCTTCCCAAGAAATTCTATGACCCTGGAAGTCCCTTAATCTACCTCCAAGTCATTGGGAATAAACCTCGTAAAGATCTTCTAGACTCAGGTTCCGGAGTCAACTTAATATCACAAGAAATGTATAAAGCCTGGAACCTACCTCCACTAAAGAAGAGCAATATTCAATTACAGCTGGCTGACCAGTCCATCACTATCCCCTTGGGACTTGTGGATGATGTCGTTACCACTGTGTGTGGTTGGTCATACCTAGCTGATTTCCTAGTGATAGAAGTCAACAATAACAAAGGAGAATTTCCAATTATAATAGGGAGGGCATGGCTAAGTACCATAAACACATGCCTAGGAATCTACAATCTTTCCCTAGAAATATCTAAGAAAAACTCTTATGAAAAGATTGAGAAGAAGAAAGTTCCATGCATCACATACAGTGATACAGAGGGTGATGACAGATAAGAGTGCTTAGCATTTCCTGTATACAACCGATGTGCCCAAGAGACTAACATACAAAAGTGCCTATATGTAGCAACCACACAACAAGAGAACACTCAGTGGTTGATAGCTAATCAAGAGAGCAACCCACCAATATGCATGGAACTAACTGGGAAAACAACTTGCGCTCACATTGAAAGCATAGATACACTGGAGCATAAGCGTCACCAACTTCCAACCCTTAATATAAAAACATCAATTAGGAGAAGTTGGACACTTCTAAAAAATTTAAACAAATGCTCATTATCTCGAATCTCTCCCTTTCAATTTAGTCATGGGGGAGATGGCCACCTATGCTAATCATTTGAAGCCCTCAGTTTCTTTTTAAGTTTTTGATTTACACATTTTTGTTTTACAAATTTCTTTAACTTTTCTTGTTTTTTTCTTACAACATCATTCATAATTTTTCATTTATTTTTATATGTGTGTCTTATCCATTTTGTTAAGTTTGTCACCCAATAAGTGCTCTTAATGATGGTATGAATTGTTTTCTATTGGTTGTTAATGTTTGGTTTTTACCTTTAAGTTACAATGTTGATACTAAGGTATGGTTCTTTTGATATAGCAGGCAATGAGTCCACATCATCCATGCATCCATAAATTTCTATGGTCTCTTTTGGCTTGGAATTGTATAGTCCCTTTCTTCAAAATAAAAAGAACTATCAACGAACCAGTGACTAGGCATTTCTCAAACTAAGGAAGGCCTCAAGGATTGAAAAGGATGTGACTTCAAGGGGATTTCATGCATTTGTGTTGGCCATTCTCTTGGGTGCTTGGATGTTTTCTTCTTGAGTTTTTCTTACCGTTCCGATGTTACTCCAATATCGGTAAGCTGAGTAAATAAAAATAATGATTCTTTGCATAGTGTGGTTCTCACGCAAAAAAAAAAAAAGTGGGAATTCAAAGCACATCCCTTAGATGAAATAATCATTTGGGCTACAAGCATTAGTTATGGAACTAAAATAAACATGTTTCCTCTAACTAAGGCCCTTCTCGCTTCCTACTTTCTCCTCTTTCATTTCGTCGGAATAGTGGTGACTCTTTGGTGAAGGAATTCTTGTTACTTCAGGAGGATGGCTTAATCGAATGTATTAATGTGAAGTTACTAGATGTGGATGGTTTGAGGCTGGATTTGGAATGAGATCTACAAAGTCAGATTAATCATTAAATACACAAGGGGTTGTACACCACCTTGTTCTTGAGACTCCATTCCATTCTCTTCCCTTCCTCCCATCCTTCTTTCTCCATCATTTACCTCATTGCCGGTTGTATCAGTAGTCTATATTTTGGCTGATGCATTGTTTTCTTTTTGGTAAAATATTGTGGTTAAGACTTTAACTCTTGCTCCCAATTGACATTTCCAGAGCCTATGGACTCTTTAAATGTGGGAATGTCAGGGCATTAAGGGCATGAGCCTGCTTTGGGGAGGACCCACTGGCATTCCTCTTTGGTGCATCAATTAATTTCTTTCCCTTAAACATTTTTTACAATCAACTTTATTTTATTCATTTCCACCTTGACATCCATTTCATCGACATTACAGTTCCTCTTTCTCTCCATCTTTCTTTTTCCATTCTATTACTACCGAAGGTTCGCTCTTAGTCATGGGGGTCCTAACCCAATTTTTTTGATTTTCTCCTAACCCCTACACCTTCGGTAGTCACCAATATTATATCTCTAGAATCCGCAATCAGCCATACCACAACTCAGCCAATGGACCTTTCACCAAAGCAAGGTATCAACTACATTGTGATTCATTTACCCTTACTAATATAAGACTGTGTTGTGTGTGCAAATGGTAATCATACAACAATAGATTAGATTTGGAGGGAACACTTGGAATGGATTGGTGCTGAAGTAGTTATGCAACGAATAATATTCATGGCGCGCTTATAGATGGACAATGAAAGGTGCAATCTTGGCGTTGGCAGCAACTGAATTCTTCTCTCTTCTCGTTTTTCTCTCAGCTGCCAAATAAGGCCTGATGTCAAATGTATAAAGTGTTCACTCTTGTTGTCATCAACACCAGTTTTATCATGTTCTGTAATGATGATCCATTCACATGTCATTCCATTCACCATTAGTTCTATTCAAGTCAATAATCCCATACCTTCCCAATATTTTATAAGGAACTCGAGGAGGAGTTTTTATTCAGTCATGGGATATGATGGGATGCGACATCGTGTACGTGATATCGCTTTGGAAGCTACGATATCGCGTATGTGATATCATAGCCCATCACCAGTTCTATAAATAAGAGGTGGCTCTCCTTTATTTCTCCATCTAGATCTAGACCTTAGTCAAACTCTTGTCATTTTACCATTCCAAAGTTAGAATAATTTCCATGTGCCCATAGCAGGAGTCCCAAAGTGAATGGATCTTTATTCGAGCAATTCTGTACCTGAGCACATAATTGTGTATGGCAATAAAGATGAACTTTTGGATAAACCTTGTAGCACATGGACTAAGCTAAATAGGACTTTAATTATTGTTAAATGTTTAAATTCTTTCTTACGGACTTAATCTCTCTCAACCCTCAACTCTCATAGTTAAGTGCATTCAGTAATGACCGCTTCAAGCACGTGCGTTACGCTTGGTAACCCAGTAATGAATAGCATTTGGTAATCCCAGTAGCGTTGCATTGGTTCAGGGTGTGAAACGGCAAGTGGGAATGGATACTAATGCTAGGATAATTAAAGCTAGTTAGTGAAAGTTAGTTACTTAGTCTCTTCACCCTTTCCCCTCTTAGCATAGGTAATAAAAAGATAAAAGACATAAAAATCACATGCCTCAAGCTTACTTAAACATACAACCATGACAAATACAAGTAAGCTTGGGAAGATAGCAACTAATTAATCTTAGGTGTTCCATAAGGTGTGTAAGCAGTTAGTTTGCGAAGTTCGACCGAATCGCCCATGAAAACCCTCATATTCATATGGTTGAGTGTAGGGATACCTCGCCACTCATCACCATTGATATTTTTCATCTTTCTTGTTTCTTATGTTTTTCCATCTTATAACTACTGAAGGTTCACTCTTAGTCATGGGTGCCCTGGCATAAATTTTTCAATTTTTTCCATTTTATTGATTGCCTAACCACTATACCTTGGGTAGTTTCCAGTGAGAAATCTCCAAACCAGTTTTTTCCATAACCACAACTCAACCAATGCGCTTCACATCGAGGCAAGGTATTAACTACATTGTGGATTATCTATCCTTGCTCATTTGTGACTATGTTGTGTGTGTAGACGACAATCATACAAATAATGGATTGGGCTTGGAGGAAGCACTCAAGATGGATCAGAACTAGAGCATTTATGAAAGGAGCAAGTTCGATGGCATGGCTATGGATAAAAAATAGAAGGCACAATCTTGGCATTGGTGGCAACACGCTCCATCATTTTTCTCTTCCTCTTTTTCTCTTCAAGCTACCAAATAAAGGCTTGGATGTCATTTATATACAAGTGTTCACCACAATGGTCATGAACACTAATGTTGTAATATGCTTCTTGATCCGTTCACTAGGCATGTTGAGTTTGTCATCCCATTTCACCATTAGTTGTCAATTAGTCAATAATCCCATACCTTTCCAATATTTTATAAGGAACTCAAGGACGAGTTTTCATTCAGTCATGGGGGTATGATGAGAGCAGTTACTCTAGTAGTTATTCTAATTATTAGAGTGGTTACTCTAGCGGTTACCCTAGTAGCTACTCTAATTATTAGAGTGGTTACTTTAGCGATTACTCTAGTAATTATTTTAATTATTAGAGTGGTTACTCTAGCAGTTACTTTAGCAGTTATTCTAATTATTAGAGCGATTACTCTAATTATTAGATTAGTTGCTCCGAAGCCTATAAATATAGTGCCCAAATGCACAATTGGAAAGAAATTCTTTTAGCAGTCAAGTAGCGAAACTCTTTTAGTTTGTTTGAAAGTTAGAGTATTTTCTAGGTGCCCATAGAAGGAGGTCTAAGTGTGGACAGATCTTTATTCTATCATTGTGTACCTGAGCATAGCTTGTGTATGGAAATAAAAATGAGCTCTTTGATTCATCCTTGCAATACTCGAGATTTTTTTTCTTACACATTTCTTTTATTTTATTTTCTTATGCATTTATTTTATTTTATGCACTTTACATTTCTGTTATTAACATAGCAATTCATTTTGATCAATTAATCAAATCGTTAAATTATACAAGCACAACCACTTCGAGCATGTGTGTAATTCTTGGCAACCTAGTAACGGTTAGTGTTTAGTAATCCCAGCAATGTTGCACTAGTTTAGGATGTGTACAACAAGTGAGAACAAATACTGTTGTTAGGATTAGTTAGAACTTAGTTAATGAGTAGTTAAGTTGAATTAGTCACTTAGTTACCTCTCTCCTTCCCAACTAACGTAGGACATAAAAACATAAAAGCTATAAAAATCATATGCTTTAAGATTACTTAATCATACAATCGTGACATACAGGTAAGCTCGGGAAGACAACAATCAACCAACCCATCCTTGTTCCACAAGGACACATAAGCACTTAGTCCTTGGAATTTGATTAGATCATGCATGAAACACTCGTATTCGTATGGTTGAGCATAGGGGTACCTCACCACTCATCAATGAGCATAGACAATATTTTCATAATCAAATGCATAGAAATAGAAATTTTCTTCACAACATGTCTAATGAAGATGAACCCTTGTTGGCCACTAAGATCCTGATGCAGATCATGGAGGTGATTAAGATACCTCATAAGCATTGCAAGCATAGTTGCTTACCCAAGCTTGATATAAACAATATTCCTAAATTTATGGGAGGCTATAATTCAAATCCACAACATCATCTACAAGCCTTCCATGATGCCTATGTCTCATACAAAATTGAAAGTGGATGGCAAAAGAATAAGCCCTTTCCTAGGACATTGATCAATAAAGTTGAAGTGTGATATCAATCGTTGAAGCAAAACTCAATCCAATGGTGGTTCACATTGTTGGAACATTTCAACAAGAAATACCAAACCTATGCCTGGTGTCCAACCTAAGGAGACAGATTGAAGGATGGAGACAAGAACAATGTGAACCCTTGGACATAGCCTGTGATAGATATTATTCTCTATTGAATGAATGCCTAGGTCATGGTTTCTCTAAGTCAAAGCAACTCTTCCACATCATTAATGGGCTTTGTAATGAAAGAAGGGAGATCCTTGGGATGTATGCTCTAAGTCAATTATACGAGCTACAAATCCATCAGGTCCGAGAGTTAATCAAGCATATGACAAAAGAAGAAGGGGATCTATGTAAATGAGAGAATGTAGATGAAAACAATTGGGATCAAACTCTTCAAAAGAAAAGGGTCCATATCTATGATGAGGAAAAAGAGGTAGCTCTCAATGAGATGGTTTTACAACGAACCTTGCCAATGCAAAATTCTCTTGTTGAACTTGAAGCAAAGTTGGATAAGATGTTGGAATTGATGAATGAAAGAGTTAAAACTTACTTAGAAATTGTAGAGGAGAATGCAATGCAAAATTAACTAGGAAATCATAATAAATGAAGAAAGCATAACCAAGAAATAGCTAGGAACACTTTTCAGCGAATAGGAAAAACAGTTAAAGGAAGTGAGGCTATAAACTCAACCACAGATGAAGATAATGGATGTGACATCTGCATATATGAACATAAAAAGGGCCATTGCCTAGTCTTGTTGCATCTACATGAGTATCGGGCAAGGGCATTAAAGTTAAAGTTTGTATAGAAGCACATGCCTAAGAGATTTATTTTTTCACAAGGTAATTTTAGATAGTCCTAGAGCCAACTGTACTATCCTAGTGGGATTTCTTATCAGCCTCAAAACTACTATCAACCATAGTGGCAAAACCCATAGTTTTGGGGGAGGCCATCATCAATCTAGCCCTTCCCTTACTACTAGCTGAACCCATATAGATATTATGTTCAACAAGTTGTTTTCCCAACTAATTTTACTTTCTCTTCCTCAAATCACTACAACCACTCTCCCAAATATCACCATCCCAAAACATATTATATGAGATCACCACCTCACACCTCTCACTCTACATCATATCTTCAATATTCTCATACTCACCTCCATCATATGTCACCTCCAACAACACAGGAAGGTTCAGCATCACAACATCAACAAACCAATGCCACTTATGCTACGAATGTGCATAAACATGTCAATACTGGTAGGTCCCTACTACAAACTTGAAAACATCCCTTCTTTAGAAAAGGCTACATGCAAAAGCAAAATACTCATGGACCAACCACATCATTCAAACTAGCACAATTCCAATTTGGTGTAATGCCTCCATTTCACAACCATTTTCTCCTAATCATATGCAAAAGCCAACACCCATTACCACTCCAACACAAGACATAAATGATAAACCTATCATTGTGAAAAGACAGAAGAATCCATGCATCACCAATAATGATAAAGAGTGCAGTTTTGGGCTAGAAGTTTGAAATATTAACACAACCCCTATATCAACCCACCATTAAATTCAAGCGCAAGTATGTGAGCAAAAGCCAGTTTACATAGTAGCCACTAAATCAAAACACACCCTGTGGCTTGAAAATGAGAATATAAAGCTATTTCAAAGCTGCATGGAAATAACTGATTTGCTGATTAGTTTTAGAATTTTCTAATTCTTCATATGTTTTTCATTTCTTAATATTTTTCTCCTTTCTTGAGTCATTCTCTTTATGTTTTATGAATGTATTTTATGTTTTTGTTAATAATATTTCCAAGTCATGATGCAAAATTCAATGATATGTGTTGGGTTTTTATGTTATATTATCAAGATGATTGGATAAGTAATTGTGGAAAGCAGTGATACCACCTAGTCCATCCCTCTAGTTCTTTGAATAAAAGGTCTTTTTCATGGAAACAATTTGGTTCTTCTTTTATGAAACTAAAATTCATCAATGATCATTGTGCCTTAAAGAAAGAGGAAACGACCAAGTGGGAATAGCAAAGGGTGTGATCTCAAGGGGACTTGTTGGGTTCTCTTCTTGACTTTCTTCATGTGGTTTATGAATCCTCTTGAAATGTATCATCACTCCATCAACTAATAAAAAGAAAGCTCTATCTTTGCATGGCATGGTTCCCATATGATGAATCATGGTTTGCCATGCCCCGATATCAGATCCTTGATATTGGGTACATGATATCGCAGCCTAGATAAGGATATCAAATACATGATATCGTGATTCCTATGTAGGCCTATAAATATAGCATTTAGGTGCATAGGAAGGAGTTCAATTGATAAGTCTTAGGGTAGCATCTTTTTTTCAGTTTTTAGTTAGTTTTCAATTCCTTCCCTAATGCATACCCACAATGTGATTATTGTAATTGTACGAAACTTTTGTTCAAGTGTGACGTACTTGGACACGCACACAACTGACAATAACGATCGAGATTACTCCACTGCAACATTCACTTAGCTTTTAATTGTTTAATTGTTGATTTTTTTCTTAGTTAATATTTCTCTTATCATCATTTAATATTTCTATTATTAAATGTGGAATGAGAACGTCTTAATCACGAACATTTAAGTGTAACTACTTGGTAACCCAGTAGCGTCTCTAGTAGTGCTTCGAGTAATGTATACCTGGTAATCCCAGAAGTAGTACATGAAGTCCAAGATGTGTACAAATGATTAAGGATAGATGCTCATCACACTTAGGCTAGTTTAGACTTTGCTTCCTATTGCTTATTAGTTTAATCAAGATTATTTTCAATTTTCTCTAGGAGTAGCATAGTATTAGAGACCACATCATACACCTCACTCTAGACTAAATCATACATGATAAAACAAATACTAGTCCAAGTGGGAAGACAATGAACTATGATCAATGTGTAACTATCTAGGTGCCCCAACTAGTCTGTCTACAGAGTTTGACAGGATTGTGTGTACACACTTGTATTCGTATGGTTAAGCATAGGGATATCTCACCGCTCATCATTGGCACCATTGCTAAGGAATGATGCTAGTTATCTAGATTAGTTATATCATCCGAGATCACTATAATGAAGCATTAACAATGTATCTTTTAGAAAGAAATTAATTTCAAATAAGTTACACATAATTCACAACAATGTCTCTCTTAAAGGACTATGATAACGTAGCAACTAGTGAGGTAATTCATTGGAGAACCAATGAAATATATGATGACAGAGAATTTTGGAGTGCTCAATCTTATGCAAGAGTCTCATACATTCATGAACACACCAATGATACTCAAGGACTCTTCTCATCCAACTCAGACACCTTTAGTGAGGATGGGAAATCCCATAGAATGAGGAGGCCTGTAAGGCCTAGGACCTTCTCAATAGTTAACAAGAACTCATTCGAGAATGATTGGGAGACTTAAAAAAGTCATGATGAGTCTTCTTTTTCTTTCTCTTCCTCTGCTCCTTCAACATCAATTCATGGCACAGACGACCATTTCTCAAGGGGTCAATGTAGAAATAAAAATCGAACCCATGGGAAAAGTCAAGAACACCAACATGAACATAGACAACATCGTCCCAAGGCATAAACTCATGACTTATTTAGTGATGATGAATCCTTGTTGGCCACTGAGAGCCTAATGTGTAAACAAGAATTTTTTCAAATATCCTGTAAGCATCGTAAAGAAATTCGTCTACCTAGGCTTAATTTAAACAACTTTCCCAAGTTTTTGGAAGGCTATGATTTAGATCCACAACATTATTTACAAGCCTTCTATGATACCTATGCATGGAACAACATTGATAATGGATGGCAAAGACTTAAGCTCTTTTTTATGACACTCTTTGGCCAAGAAAAAGTATGGTATAGGTCTTTAAAACCACAATCAATTCACCATTGGCCAACAATGGTAGAACTCTTCAATGAAAGATATCAAACCTATGCAAGAGTGTCAACCTTGAGTAGACAAATCTAAGAGTGGAAACAAGGGTAACATGAACCCTTGGACATGGCCTTAGAAAGATATTACTCAATGTTAAACAACTACCCAGGCCATGGGTTCTTCAAGGAAAGGCTAATGTATCACATCAAGGATGGGCTTCGTAATGAAACAAGGAGATCCTAGGGATGTATGCCCCAGGTCAACTATATAAACTACGAATCCACCAATTCCAGGAGCTTATCAAGGGCAACATGAAACCTTGTACATGGCCTTAGAAAGATATTACTCACTATTAAACGACTACCTAGGCCACAAGTTCTCCAAGGAAAGGCTAATGTATCACATCATGGATGGGCTTCGTAATGAAACAAGGGAGATCCTAGGGATGTATGCCTCAGGTCAACTATATGAACTATGAACCCACCAATTCTAGGAGCTTATCAAGAAGGTATCAAAAGAAGAATGAGAAATAGCTAAATGAGAGAATGTTGAAAGATCTCAATAGGACCAAAATCTCAAAATAAAAAACATCTATGAAGAGGAGAAATCAACTCACCTCATGGAGGTGGAATCATCTTTTCTAATACTACAATCACTAGAAAACATTGAGGCAAAGATCAATAAGATGATGGAATGGGTACATGAAAAATGTAGAGAATATGCCAACATTATTAGAGGTGGTACCATACATGATCACTTTGACAAATAGGACAAACAAAGGATGCCAAACTGAGAAATAAGACAGAACACCACTCGACACTTGGAAAGAAGGGTTAAAGATAATATCGATAAGAGCTCAACTACCAATAATAAATATCAATGTGATGTTTGTCTGTATGATCATGCTAAAAGTCAATGCCTAGTATTGTCACATTTACATGAGCATTGGGGAGGAATGATACATCCAAATTTTGTATAGAAGTACCGTGTCCAACCGCAATGGCAAAAACCCTAGTCATGGGGGAGGCCACCGCCAAACAAACCACACCCTTCATATCCCTCAACACCAAATGTCTATTATGTTTAGCATCTTATTTTCCCAACTGGATCAACATCCTCTAGTTCACCTCATCATTATCACTCTCCTAAGTACTATCAACCCATGTCCTCTCCCACAAGATCACCACCTCATGTTCCTTACACTTTTCCTTGCCCTCAATATTCTCATCCTTCACCTCCTTCTACATCGCCACCAGTAGCACTAGAAGGTTTTGCACCATAGCACCAACCCACAAAACATGCTTGGACCCAACTTTTTCATTTATTAATTCTAGCCATGCTCAAGGGTTTAGTCATTGGGGATACCCCCCACTCTAATAAGTAGAATTAGTAAATGTTTATTCTTTTCTTTGATTTTACAATTTTTCTTTGTTTTCCAGTTTTTCACTTTTCAAATTGTTGTTTTTACCTTTGTGTGGGTAATCTCATCGGTGAATAAAATACTCACATGACTCATCAATTGAGGTGTTGTTCTATGCTATCAAGTCTCAAGGGACGAATTATTTGAACAATGAGGTTCTACTATGGGTGCGATGATATTCTTGATATCATTAAAACTTAAAAGTAACGTGTTCTCATTATTCCTAGTGCAAAAAATGATAGACTAAGAGGGAATGACTAGGGTATGACATCAAGGGGACTTGTGGATTCTCTTTGGTGACATCTATATGTGCTATCATGTAGCTTGGTTGTACTCAAATCCTTGTAGATCTACCAAAAAATGGGAGTAAGAGTAATAAAGGTACATAATACAAAAACTCAATGTTGTTCTTGAGGGTCCCACTAGAAAGACATGCACCCATGCCTAAAGGTTGGTGTCTTCCCCAAAACACTTTTGGAAAAGACAAAGTGTCAAAGTGGCCAAACGAAGAAAAAGAAAATAAAGAAAAAATGCAATAAAGAAAAAAATCATCATCATCTAGAAAAACGTGCCACAAAGAAATTACAAATCACTCCTTCCTTGGACAAAATGCCAAGTGATCATATGCCTTACTGTCATGGTGCTCTTATGGTTGTCCATCATTGGATGAAACAATGCTATGTCACTAATCAAAGGAATGGACTTGGTCTTGATTTTAGAGTGATGAGCTAATGACACATTAACCATGCCCTACACTCAGGATTCACTATGCCTAGGGTTAGTTATCTCATGTCCCAATTTTAACAGTCCCTTCTATGATCGCTCATTTCACCCCACTGTTCATGTATTTCTAACTTGTGTCTTGTCTGGCATAGAACTCATACCTCATCACAGTGGCATTTAACATGTGTGTGTTTTGTTACACTAGTGTGGATTTCATTTAACCCTTTTAATACCTATGGAAATTTTATGGTGTGGTTACGTAAGGGCATGATAGGTAGGAACCTACTTTGGTGAGGACCCACTTGCATAACTTTTGTAATTTGCACTCATTGCACATCACCACATCATCTTATATCCTCTGTGTACTGCATTGCTTAAGTTATCCTTTCCTTTATCATCATTTTAATTCAAACATTCCTATGCACCACTACATGTCCTTTTTCCTCACCCTATTCATGAACTTTATTGTTAAATTCCACTTCATTACACTTTTGATGCCTTTAGGTCTACTCAATGTTAGCCTAGATCTTTCAAATTTACCTTAAATCCTTAATTTTTGGCCTTGGAAATTCAAAAAATTATCAATTTTTCCAAGTACCCTATTTCATAAGGGACACCATATTGGGTACCCGGCATCAGGTCTGATGCAATATCGGGTCCACACTAGCATGTACTCAATATCGCGTCTATAATATATATATATATATATGGACTTCCTGCATGCATCAACGTCATTTACCACTATTCATGTGAGGGGAATTATTGCAATTTTCTTTCATGAATTTTCACACTCTGAGAGCACCTATCATTCAAACATCAATATCTTACTCATTAACACTCTAATTCTCATTCAGATCAAACTTTCATAAACCGAGAGTGTAGTCATGGGGGAAGGGTATGCTCCAAGTTGCACATAGTTTTTTTAAAATTTGTCATTGCCTGAAGGATATCATAAATGGTAAGTGACCTTAAGAAATTCTAAAAATGTATGCCAAATTAATTTTATTCCTTAGAACATCCCATGAAAATTATGTTTTGGAGTCACCTAATCAAATTGGGCTTAATATCAAAAATTTCAGGAGAATTTTCATGAAAATTTCTAACTCTGAATCACACTAAGCAAGAAATGAATTTATTAAAGGAAATGAGTAAGGTATAACTCAAATGTTGTAAATGACCTTACTAATAATTGGTCTTGTGTGATTGTAGATGGCCCCTAAATAAGAACAACAAGGAGTACCCTCTCAGGTGCATCTAAATGGTCAACAAGAGCCAAAGGCCAAGCACCTCCTAAAGAACATGTAGAGTAGGAGGCACAGTCATTAAGCATTCATCAAGAACCTCTTATCACTACACAATCTAGGCATGCTGAAAGTGGAGAAGGCAAGGCACCTAAATAGGGGCAACACCTCACATTGTCTCTAGAATGTGTTCAAGCAATTTAGGAAAGGTCCACATTAGCAACAGTGATTGTGGAACTCAATTTTGGACCTTTTACTAAATTTTCCCATGAGGCAGTCAAAGATCAACTTAAAGGATCTCCACTGTGGCCTATTCTCTTTGGGAGTGGTGATTGGTACTTGGGGGAGATGTACCAATTTTGGCATAATGAGGAAGAAAGCACCACTACTGATATTGGTGGGATTTCAGTAAGGCCATTTTGGAAGTTCTGAACCTTTCAAATACAGGGCCCAAAGTTGCTCACCTGTCCACTCGCTCTGATACTGATGCATGAAAAATATGGTTTAAAAGGGTGTACGAAAAGGAGGATAAAACATATGAAGAGCTCACACTTGAAGAGAGGATCTATTTTTAAATTGGCACATATCACATTTTTCCAACAAAAATACTAAACAGGATTTCCACCTATGCACCTAGAGGAAGTGCCATCTTGATGGGCAAGGTTGACGCCAACCTACCCCATCTATATCTCATAGAAATTTTAAGGTAGTTTGAAAAATGTAAGATAGGGAAGTTTGCATTCTCTTTTCCCTACCTAATCAGGAAGCTGTACTGACATGCTAAAATTCTAGGGTACACTAATGACATCCTAAGAAAATCTCAAAATGCCTTATTTTCTAAATTACTAAAGCCACTGGCACCAAGGAAAAATGTTGGTAAGACACTAGAGCTTGAGCAAGAGCAAAAAGTTAGGCCCACTACACCTCAAACAACTGGGCCCAACCAACTTTCAACCATAAAGCCTAGTCAACAATAGGAAGTGGGAACCATCATGTAGCCCACAAGCCAGCAAGACCAACCGTCATTGCCACAGTAGGACTATCAACTGTCGATGATCCACCTCCAGGCCATCACTGAATCGGTTAGTTGGGGAAGTTGTGATGAGGAAAATCTCTTCAAGATCATTGATGATGCTGTATAGCTCATAGTCTCAATTGATCACCCATGGGGTGAGGTGTCTATCCAAACAGGAGGAGGGGAATCACACTGGTCACAACATATCTTTGAAATGCTACATCTTTTCAAGTGTAATTAGAAACTAGTGAAGGTTCCATAGTAGTGGTTATGCAAAACTAGAATGTAGCGAGAGTAGTAGAAGTGGTTGTAGAATACATCAAAGAATCATTCAATATCCATGTTATGCCACTGGCATATTTTATAGGAGCACACAATGCTCAAACCTTGGCTGGTCCCTTAATGACTCCTGTAAATCATGAGGATGTTTTGGATTGGTTTCTATAGATAGGATAAGTGATGATGTTCTTGTTCAACATCCCTCAAGATGTCATAGCAACATAGTCAGACCTCATCTCCACAAAAGGAAAGCTGGTCATGAAAAAGGTTAAGGCTGAACATGCAGAGGAGGAGTTGAAAAGACTCCAAGAGAATTTTGTCACTCTGCAAGCTGCACAGCGAGATCCATCCCAATTCATCCCTATAGACTAGCTATAGTTCTTTTAGACAAAGTAGCTGAATAAATTGCTAGAAGAGAATAAAAGAGTGGTAGGGGAAAAAGAGAAGGTTGATTGGGATGGTTCAAAGGCATAAGCTCAAATGTAAGCACATGTCAAAGCACTCAAGGCCTTACAAGAAGAAAATAAACAACTTGCCACTAAAAATCTCTATTTNATTATTAAGAAAGAGATCCATATAGCCAAAGCCCATATCAACACTCTTAGTGCCCAAAACTCTAACTGGTGGGCCATATTGGATACTTATGCTTTTGCCCACCAAGTAGAACTAAAAAGCTTGGTCCTGTAGCTATAAGATCTCACTGAGTACATGGAGTTGGCAAACTTGCGGTATGCTAACTTGGCCATGTTGACAGCAGAACACCCAAGGATAGAATTAGAGAAGTAGGTAGCAGCCACCTATGTCACGTACAAAGTAGAATTTGTAAAACACAAAAAGAAACTATAGAAGTTAGAGGTAGAAAATTTTAAATTAAAGGTGGTCAAGACTAGCTACCAAGGGCAAAAATATGTCACAGTAGATTTGACTCAATAGCTTACAGATTACCAAGAATGTAGAGATAAAGCTAGAGCCTATGAGGAGGAATGACAGTTGTTTGTGGCTTGGTATGTTAAAGCCAATCGGATGTTTTCGCAATTGTTGTGCCCATGGGAGGTGCCAACTCCATTGAATATTGGAACATCAACATGGATGGCACATGATCCCTGGACCAAAGAAAAATAGTTTCAAGTGCTCCTTCAGAGACATCCATTTCCAAAACCTGGAGCACAAGATAAAGGGAAGAGGCCCATGGAGGAGCCACCATCACCAGGAACCACATGAGTTCCAATAATTTTCTCTTTTGTATTCTATGTCTGTGTCCCAATTTTGTTTGTTTAATTCCACACTATGGCATAAAGTAATTCATAGTTTGTCAATAATCCCATACCTATCCACTATGTAATCAAAGGAACTCATTCTCATTTTGATTATTTGACTCATGAACAAGTTGTTATTCATTCATCGAGGTATGATGAATCGTGGTTTGCCAAGCCTCGATATTGAATCCTCAATATCGGGTATGCGATATCATAGCTTGGATAATGATATCGAATACATAATATTATGATTCCTATGTAGGCCTATAAATATAGCATTCAGGCACACAGGAAGGAGTTCAATTGATAAGTCTCAGGGTAGAGTCTTTTTGTTAATTTTCAGTTAGTTTTCAATTCCTTCCCTAGTGCATGCCCATAGTGTGATGATTGTAATTATACAAAATCTTTGTTCAAGTATGATGTACTTGGACACACACACAACCGGAAATAAAGATCGAGATTACTCCATCATTGTAGTATTCACTTAGCTTTTAATTGTTTAACTATTGATTATCATTTATTGTTTTCTTAGTTAATATTTCTCTTATCGTCATTTACTATTTTTATCATTAAATGTAGAATAAGTACATCTTAATCATGAACATTTAAGTGTAACTACTTGGTAATCCAATAATGTCTCTAGTAGTGCTTCAAGTAATGTGTGCTTGGTAATCTTAGAAGTACTACACAAAGCCAAGATGCATACAGATGATTAAGGATAGATGCTCATCGCACTTAGGCTAGTTTAGACTTTGTTTCCTATTGCTTTTTATTTTAACCAAGATTATTTTCAACTTTCTCTAGGAGTAGCATAGTATTAGAGACCACATCATACACCTCACTCTAGACTAAACCATACGTGATAAAGAAAATACTAGTCCAGGTGGGAAGATGGCAAACTGCGATCAATGTGTAACTATCTAGGTGCCCCAACTAGTCCATCTATGAAGTTCAACTGGATCATGTGTACACACTCGTATTCATTCCTTGCTGCTCATCACCATCCAAGAAAAACATAAAAAAAACGAAAAAGAAAAAAAAAAGGAAAAGACAAAAAGAAAAAAAGCAATAAACAATAATGGCAATTTAAAGCACACCCCTTAGATAGAATAATGGGCTACAAGTACTAGTTTTGGGGTTTGAAAGACATGTTATCCATGCCTGAAGGCACCACTCTAACTAAGGCCCTTCCTTCCTTCTTCTCTTTTCTTCGCTTTTTGAAGTAATGACTTTTCTTTGAGGAAATTGTGGACTCATGGTGGTTGGTAGGATGGAACACATCAATGTGAGATCATTGTTCATGATATGGACTTGGTCTGAACTTGGATAGATAGGCATGTTAATCATTTTAATCACATTTGTCACAAGAGCCTATTGTGAACATGGTCAAGTACCTTACATCCTGATCTTTCTAATCCCTTTTCATTCCATTATTGACCTTGTTGTTGCATGCAATTATGATCCTTTTGGTTTTGTGTAGTATAGTGCAACATCCCAATCATGGAATTTGTGTGTCATTTGGAACAATGACATGATCTACATTTAACTTATAGGTTTCCTATGGACATCTATAGAAGTGCTTATGTAAGTGCATTATGGTAAGAGCCTACTTTGGGGAGGACCCACTTGCATAACTTTTGTTGATCATGGCTTTGAACCAACCTTCACATATTATAGAACATCAATGATAGTTTCTCTAAATTTATGCATAATTTTGGGACTACTTCTCATCTCTTTCAATTACTTTTTTTTTCCTTTTTCCTACTCCTTTGTTAAAATATCCTTCAAGTTCAATATTTCTTGGCCATCTTCTAAATTAGACCTTTGGTTTCAATTATCTAAAAACTTATTTGCTTCTGAAGTTATGTTTATTAGTCATGGGGGCTAGGAATGTTTGCTTTGAAATTTTTCCAACATCCTATTTTCAAACATCATGGTAACTAATAGTAATTAATCAAAATAACATGAACAACTTGATGATTTTAGTTACCTCATAATCTTGGGCATAGCATGCTATAATCACCGTATGCTTGAACAAAAACTAAGGGATTTGAAAAAGGTTAATTATTAAGGAAAATTTACCAAAACTAATGTTGATCCTTTGGTGACTATAGGTGATGCGAAAAGAAACACCTAAGGAAGGTGGTCTTTTGCTAGGCATGAAAATGAAGCCANAACAATCAAGGTTAAAAGTCTACCACCACTAGTGACAACAAGAAGAATCATCTTCAGTAGATTCATGAGCATCCTGGAGAACATGTAGTTGATCAGCATTAGCGACACATCAATGAACTAGACCATCAACACACACCTTGTAGAGGTGCTTGTTTATCTACATGAAGCATTTTACCTAGTGAAAAAACTATTGTTTCTTCTAATGGTCCAACCATTATGGTATCTCTTAAGTGAGAAGATAGGTGAGAATGCCATCATATCATCTAGGCTTAGTGGGAAATTATTCAGTTATAGCCCCAAACAAGAGGAGTTCATTAGGAAACTGATCAGATAATGAGCTTTCCTCCTCTTTGTTGTCCCATTGCAACTGAGACAAGTGATCAATGATCACATTCTTAGTTTCATTTTGATCTACCATTGTAAAATTGAATTCCTACAAGATCACCAAACACTATATCACATGAGGGCTCACTGTTGGCTTGTTCATCAGGAAGTAAATGGCACTTTGATTCATGTGCACAAACACTTTGTATCCAAGTACATAATTCCTAAACTTCTCTAAAGCAAACACCACTACCATCAATTATTTTTCTATGGTGGTGTAGTTTAGTTGTGCACTCCTAATGCTTGGACTTGCATAGTGGATGTAATCTGGATGTATCTTGTTGTCCAACTATGTAAGCACAAGCCCCAAGGCATAATTTGATGCATTTATCATAACGTGAAATGATGTAGACTAGTTAGGTGCCTATAGAATTCAAGTTTCTACAAGTTTCTCCTTCAGCTGTTGGAATGATTTTTCACATTTCATAGTACAAAACAATGAAGAATCTTTCTTTCTTAGCTTGATCAACTATTTTGCAATTTCAGAGAAATTCTCTATTCATTGCCAGTAGTAGCCAATATGGCTAAGGAATGATCAGACATCTTTTACGGTTTCTAGTTTGTGGGTTATTCCTTAAATGATCCTTATTTTTTTGAAATTAACCTCAATCCTTTCTTGTGAAATTCTATGCCCAAATATAGTTCCCTCTTGGATAATCAAATAACTCTTTTTCCAATTAAGATGTAGGTTTTTTTCCACACATCTTTTGAGTACTTACTCAAGGAAATTTAGCTCTTACTCAAATGTAGCTCCATAGGTGAAGAAGTCATCCATAAAAACTTACATCCCTCTACCAATATGCTATTGAAAAATACTTAAAACTAGGCATTGGAATGTAGTAAGGGAATTGCATAGGCCAACTGACATCTTTCAATATGTAAAAGTCCCCCAAGGACTCATGAATGTTATTTTGGCTTGGTCTTCTAAATCTAAATTTGGTTATAGCCACTATAACCATTTAGAAAATTGTAATAGAAATGCCTAGATATGATGTTCAACACTTCATCAATGAATGGCAACAAAAAATGATCCTTGAATGTTCCCATATTCAACAACTGAAAATCGATGCAAATCCACTACTTACCATCTTTCTTCGGCATAATCATGAGTGGGCTAACCCACTTGCTATTTGCAATGGGGTAGATAAACCCTGCCTGAAGGAGTTGTTCAATCTCCTCTTTGAGGATTTTCTTCAATTTTAGATTCAACCATCATTGTGGTTGCCTCTTTGGTTTCATGGATAGATCAATGTAGATACAATGTTGGCATATCTTAGTATCAATCCCTATGAGTTTAGGATATGAACAAGTAAAGGTTGTTGACCATTTGTCAACCACATTCAACAGCATTTATTTTTATTCTAGAGTAAGATTTGCATTTATTATTACCAGCTTCCCATTTTTTAAGAATGCATATTCCATGCTGGTAGGTAGAGATTTTAACTCAAGGGGCTCTTGCTTAAAATTTTTAGGAATTTCCAACTCTCCCTAATAGGTATCATCATTCAAATTATTAGAGAGTTGGTGATGAACTTGCTCCAGTTCATCCATGCCTATGACATAAGCACATGTCAAGATTTCAGTAGGCTCCATGCACATTGTGCTATTTTTAGGACTAGTGGTCAACCATTGGATGCCCTCTTGTTTTCTGGCTACTATGTATAGATACCTTTGAATATCTGCTTCATGTGCACACTATTTGCATGCAAAAATAGATGCTCATTTCACATACCAAAGTTTCTACATGTAATTTCACTTAGTATTGTTGTACGTGATGCATAGAATTCACTTCTTCTCAATCTTTCCAAGTGCATTTTTCTTAGATATCTCTAAGGAAAGATCTCTGATGCCCATTCTTACATCAATAGTGCTTAGCCATTCCCTTCCCATAATGATAGGGAGGTTCCCCTTACAACTTACAACATTGATTACTAGAAAATCAATAGGATAAGACCACCCATAGATAGTGGTCACAATGTCCTCCACCAGTCCCAATGGAATAGTAATGGACTTGTCTACCAATTCCAATCAAATATTACTCTTCTTGAGAGGTAACAGGTTCTGGGCAATATACTTCTCATAAGAAATCAAGTTCACGTTGGAAACTAAATCAAGAAGATCCTTACATGGTTCATTCCTAATAATCTACAAATAGATAAGGGGACTTCCACGATNAGCATTTGAACCACTTGGTTGATGAACCAGTTGTAGATTGATGGACCTGGTAGCATTGCATTGCTGCGACTAGGTTGGAAGTTCACCCTACATGGATGGAGTAGGCAGTAGTTGCGTTGAGGATGTAGGAATAGGAGGAGGATAAGGATATAATGTGGTATCCCTCCTGAAATCTGAAGAATGGGTTCTATAGTATTTTGAATGATCGTAGTTATGTTGGAAAGGAGAAACATGACTGGAAGAGCCATGTGGAGATAAGGGTTGTTGAATGTAATACCCATATGCATCTAGTTGTTTGTAAGGATACTACTACCTTGGTGGTGGTAGTGCCCATGACTGCAAGTGTTGCCATTGTTGATACTACTCATATGGTTGCAGTGGAGTTCCACTTGGATAATATTGTTGTTGTTGATGGGACTACCTAGGATTGCCTTTAGAATAAGGTAATCTTCTAAGTGTTTATCTTTTTTCTAGTCATGGATTCAAAGCATACATCCTAGACTCCTATAAGTGTAACACAATGGGGTAGCATCCCTTAGGATGTTCATATTGGTAGATGATGTATCGTGTCTTGCCAAGCCCCGATATTGGATCCTTGATATCAGGTATGCGATATCGCAACCTGGGTAATGATATCGAATACACAATATCATGATTCTTGTGTAAGCCTATAAATACACATTTGGGTGCATAAGAAGGGGGATATCAGTAAGTGTAAGTGTGGAGTCTTTTTGTCAATTTTCAATTCACTGCAGTTCTTTTCCTAGTGCATGATAGCAATGTGATGATTGTAATTGTATGGAACCTTTATTCAAGTGTAATGTACTTGGACACGCACATGACCAGCAATAAAGATTGAGATTACTCCATCATTGTTGATGAGTGGCGAGGTATCCCTACGCCCAATCATATGGATCACCAACATTCACGTGCGACTCAGTCGAAATCTGCAGACTGTAAGCACTTAACATACACCAGACTTCTAACCAGTGAAACCTTGGGTTAGAACGGTCATTGTCATCCTAATCTCACTTGTGAAGTTCTGTTTACGTTGGATAAGTGAGATTAAGGCTAATGATTTTTATATCTTTTTAATTATCTTTTGGTGACTAATTATCTTGGAAAATAAGGATAGAATATTAATAAATCTAAAATTATCCTAATCTAGATCTTAACTATTCCAAACATAAGTATCCAGTCTCATCTTCCAAGCATGTTTTAAGCATCTCCTAATACTTCTGGGTTACCAGACGTTAAGCATCACTAGGCTTACCAAGCATTTGGATTACGTTCGAGATGGTCATACTTATGGCCTTAACGAACTATGAATAAATAATAGCGATTGAAATTCTAATAACGAAAACATAAGTAATTAACAAGTAACTAATAAAGCATAAACATATTAAACTGTTAAATGCATAAAATAACTAAGTCCAAATGCTGCAAGGATTTCTTGAATAGTTCATCTTTATTGCCATCATGCCAATGGGCTCAAATACATCAATGCTCAAATAAAGAGCCGATCACTTTTCTTACACTTGCTACAGGCACCTGGAAAATATTTTATCTCTTGCAGGAACAAACTACAAGAGCTTTACTACAACTACTCAAAAGATGCCTAAATGAGGCAGAAGGCCCTCTTATTTATAGGCCAGGAAAGGTGGTTACGTAAATGGGTCCACATCGATGCAGGGAGGCTATGTTGATGGGCCCGCATCAATGCAGCCATGTATACGTGTCCCAGTCGATGCATTGACTAAATGACACTTCATCATACCCCCATGACTGAGCAAAAACTCGTCCTTGAGTTACTTTACAATTTGGAAGGTATGGATTCTTATTTACAACACACATAACTTGAACACATACATAACACACACATGACACAACATAAATTTGACCAAGTGCCTGAGTTACAGAGGGGGACAAATTACAAAAATGGCAGTGTTCAGAGACAAAATTGAACACCTCTCTAGTCCTAGAGCCTCTACTGTGTAGGATGATGCACAAAATTTCTAGAGAAGATTACACTATCCCTAGGGGCAGTGGTTCTAACGAACCCTCTCCAACCTCTGGCCCATGCATTGGTGGTGGCATGGATGTCGGTAGTCTTCCAGCAGCTACAAGTTTTTGAGGAAACCGAAAAGCCTCCAAGAGAGCCCTCATTTTTTCTTCTTTGCTTTTGGGGTCGTTCATAGTCTAGGCAGCTTCTCCAATGTGTGCTAGAATTGGAACTTCCCAAGGGCAAGGTAGCACCAAAATGAGTTCTTTTAAGTTGACAAACCAGGTTGTGAACTACTTACGTTCGATGTCGAATGCTCAAATTGATGCTTGCAGCTGCTGGTAGTCATGCATTCTTCGGGCCAGGTCCTCCGTGACTGTACATTGTCCTTCAAAGCTTGGGTGGAGGACCTCGAGTTCTGCATTTGTTGTTACTAGCTTTTGTTTAGTTGCCTTGTGTGCCTGGAACTCACCCTCGTATAAGGAATACGAGGTGGCCACTTTTTTTTCTAATTCTGACTGTGGTCTCCCGACTATGAGCATAGCCAGGTTTGCATATCAAAGGTTGGCCAACTCCATGTATTCTGTCATTTCCTCGATCTAGAGCTCCTTTAGGTGAATTTCTGCTTTATTGTAGACATTCAATCCATCGAAGATAGATGGCCATATATCACCTCCCTCTTAGAGCTACTAGAGCACTTGGTTCATCTTGGCTTTGGTGACTTGAATGTGCTTCTCGTTTTTCTCCTTCTGCAATCCCACTTGGTCCCTGTAATGATTTTTGACTTTTTCAAATTTTAGGGCCTCATTCTTCCAAGCAACAATTTCGATTGCAGACTTTTGTCGCAATGCCCAAACCTCCTCCATTCACAGATTTCTATTTTCAACTGCCAACCTTCTTATGTCTGAGTTTACCCTTGCTAGCTCCTCTTACTATTGGTGGATAAAATCCTTCATGTGTTCATTTTCTGCACCAACATTGTGTAGGCAATGAACTTCCATAGTCAGCTGCACGTTCTCCTGGTGAATCTTCGCCAAGTCCTTCTCCAAGTAATATGCTCAGGCATCTACTATGGACTTGTCGAGGATCGTCGTCTCTCACAAATCCTCAACAACCTGAAGTCTAAGATGAAGCTATTGAAAAGCTTCATCTCTGGTGATTTCACGATTGAGGATGGCTGGATTGGCAAGCTGGGCTCTTAATTGGGCTACCTTCATTGCCAAGCGTTGACAAGCGGCTTGAGCAGTTTCTAGTTGCCCTTCCAAAACAAGGTTCTTTCCCCTTGTTGATAGCAGCTTCAACTAGGTTGCAGTGATGTTGTCCGGAAGGGCGAAGACATCTAGAAGCGGTTGCCTGATTCCCACCAGTCGGTCCAAAAATTCTTCATGTTGGGCTGCATCAATCTTACTACACGAAGTTTTGCCAGACACCTGTACATCTTGTAGTCCATGAATGTTTGGTATAGGTGCTGCCAGTGCATTGAGAGCCGTAGCAATTGTATCAACAACCACTTCAGCAATAACTTCCTATCCCTGGTGCTACATCACCAGGACCGTCACCTATTCATCATCTTCCACTCATATCGAGAAAGTAGCAGCATTCCCTGAGATTTTGGAGAATAACTATTGTGTTGTAGTTGATACTGTTGGCGACCGTTTGGGATGCGACCGCCAACGAGTGTCC
>MNCI01001592.1:15758-46293 GCA_015680685.1 Gnetum montanum
TTCGTATGGTTGAGTGTAGGGGTACCTCGCCACTCATCACCTTTGTTGAGATATTCCATGTTTCGAGCCATTGTATCCCCTAAAAATACCAACCTTATTCTCTTGTACTTCAATGACTTTTTTAGAAAATTTGAGATGCTGTGATTCTGAGGGTTGTTGAGTACAAGCAATAAATTGACAAAGAACTTTAGCTTCCAGGAGAAGCAAATCACACTCCAAAAGCAACATAAAATAAGGTGTTTGAGCTTTTACTTGCAATTCATCTAATAAACAAATCTTTTGCACCCTTTCAATAGCTTGCTAGTTTTTTGCATTAAGACCTGATCCGCACATTGCACACCTGATGAGTGGCGAGGTACCCCTACACTCAACCATACGAAACAAGCGTAGCACTCGCAATCCAGTCGAACTCCGCAGACTAAATGCCTAAATGTCCCATGGAACACTTGGGGTTAATCATTCGTTGTCTTCCCAAACTTACTTGTTGTTGTCACGGTGTATGGTTAAGTAAGTCTGAGGTATATGATTTTTATGGTCTTTTATGGTTTTTCTCCTATGCTATGAGGTGAAGGGTTGAGAAAGCTAACTATCTCTAACTAATGTCCTAAGTCTAAATTAACTAGCGTCAGCATCCGTTCCCACTTACCGTACACACCCTGAACTATGCAACTGTGGCTACCAAACGCTAATCGTTACTGGGATCACCACACGTAACGCACGTGCTCGAAGTGGTCGTACTGAGGCACCTAACTAGCCTAAGTGTGACGAGCAGCCGATTTCTTAACTAGCCGTACACACCCGTAGATGCTCGTAATCAAGTCATACTCATCCCGCGTTCTAGGAGTTGAGGTTGAGAGAGACTAATCACGATGAGTAGCCTATTCCTTGGTTAGCCATACACATTCGTCAATGCTCGTAACCAAGTCATACTCATGTCGTGCTAACAACAGGTAATAAATCCTATTCCATGCACTGCAAGGTTTATCCACAAAGCTCGTCTTTATTGCCATACACAACTTGCGTTTAGGTACAAAGCTGCTCGAATAAAGATCCGTTCACTTGGGACTCCTACTACGGGCACATGGAAAATATTCTATCTCTGGAGTGATCAAACTGCTAGAGTTTCTCTACTTATAGCCTAGGATGGAAAATGAGGGGAGTGCTGCCTCTTATTTATAGATTTGGCGGCGAACCGCGATATCGCATACGCGATATTGCGGCTCATGCGATATCGCGTCTCATCAACACCCATACAACATAGTTGGATAAATGATAGACTTGAAGATTTGTTTTCTTGACTTGCCAAGCCTAGATTCCTAATGCCTTGCATTTGTTTTTAACTGCATAGAGAGCTTTAATTCATCTTGCTATTCTTTTTTTGACCCATTGAAAGACAAAAGCTTTCTGACACTTGCTACATATTATGCATTCATATGTAGACATTAATGCAACATCATTTGCATATAGAAGTAGGTGTGTTGCTTGAGATCCTAGTTTGATAACATGCTTTTGATCACCTTTACATAAGCAATCTTGTAATTCATCAATAACGAGACCAATGAGAGTTGGAGATGAAGGACAACCTTGCTTCACTCCAATTTTATTGTAAAACTGAAATTTATCCTCTCATCTACTCTCCTCAACCTCAATCATGACTTCCTCGTAATTATATCAAAAGCTTGTAAATTTTTTTTAATCGTAATTTATCAAGCATTCCATTTCCGTTTCCATAACCAAGAGAATATCAACATGGATTAAATGCAAAAGTAAAACTTAATGAATTAAAAAAAGAAAAGAAAAAAGAAAATGCTCGATTTTGTGATTCCGACGTGTAAGTCAGCGGTGGAATTTGGGCGTCTAATTAATAAGCTTGTTAGCTATGAAATTTCGTCCTTTCTATCATTTTTTCAGCTGCAATGTCCGCGAAGAGTCAAAAGTATACTTATTTTCTTTTGTTACCTATGCATTGAATCATTAATACGATGAAAACAGTTTGGTTAATTTTTACGCTAAAGCGCTGGTATAACTGAATAAGCAACGATTGGATTCGTTACAAAGGACAGGCATAAGTTTTCTGCGGCAGACTGGAAGCAAGTATCTCAGCTGCGACGTCACCAATTGGCATTTCGCGCGCAAGGTGCCAGTAAGTTTTAGCGACTCCGAAAAACGTACTGCGACATTTCTGGCGGTCCAAGTTACTCAGATTTTGGAGGCGGTTTCAAAATGGAAGACACCGAAGAGGTTGTTGATACAGAAGACGAGTGCCAGGTGACCTATGTACCGTTTTTTCACTACAGGAAATTTGAATTCAACACATTGATTTATTTAGCATTGTTTTGAATTTAAGCATTTTGAAAGCTTCGATTTTGTTGTTCGAGATCCTTTGAACGGTTAATTGTGCTAGTAAGGTATCGCCAATCTCACGGCTATTTGAATGACCATGTGTTTTCGTTTACGGTTCTGCAGAACATTGTCATATGATGTCTATTGTTATAGGATTATCTCCACTCTTTTGTTTGTGCATTTTGAATGTTATAGGATCGTTAAACTTCAAATTCATGCATTGCTTACATTTTCTTTCCAAGTTCTCTAGGATATTTCATCAGTAAGTTTAGTTTTTCTTGTTTATTTTGCTGGATTTTTTTCACGTATATTGCTTATTTTTGCTGAACTGCCAGGCGATTGTTGCAATGTTTAGTCAGGTTTTGACAGATGGATTTAACGCATCGATTTTATTGAGGCATTGTTTTGAAGTTAGACATTTCAAAAGCTTTGATTTCGCTGTTCGAAATTCTTTAAACGCTTAACTGTGCTTAAACGGTGTCGTGTTTTTTCTTAAAATATAATTTATTTAAACGTTCATGCAGAATAATGTTACATGATCCCTATTTTTTTTTGGAATTCTTTAGACGCATTTCTTTTTTGCATTTTTGAATGTTATAAGATCATTACTCTTCAAGTTCATGCCTAATCACATCCGTATTTTTGTCCGTGATCAGTCTATTATCTTTCATCGACAAGTTTGTCGTTATTTTCATCCTCTTTTTTCTGGCTTATTTTTCTGGAGTTTGTTAACTTATGCTGGTTTCTTCCCGCTTTTTTTTTTTCAAATATATATTTTTGCTGGAGTATCAGCCTGTCGTCACAATTTTTGCAACTTTTTTTAACTATGTTGAGGCATTGTAACCGTTTAACAAATCCTTTGTGATTTTCTGGATGAAATAAAAATTTTCAGTTTCCAGTTTCCAGTTATATTTTATAATGCATTGATTTTATTAGGCATTGTATTGAATTTAAGCATTTTGAAAGGTTCAACTTACCTGTTTGAAATCCATCGGAATGGTTAAGTGTGATCCAAAGGCACCGACAGTCTCATGGCTGTTTCAGTGACCATGCCTTTTTGGTGCACCGTTATGCACAACAATGTTACATGGTTCCTATTCTTATAGAATTCTCTATCTGCATTTGTCTTGCATTTTTAATATTTTAAGAATAGTTAATCTTCAAGTTCACACGTAATTCACATTTGCTTTTTTCGTGGAGATCAAGTTATTTACGATCTTTTTTTTGGAGTGAATTTCAGGTTTATATCTCAAAAAAATTGTATGTACAATCAAATAAAACATGTCTAGGATCCTTGGCTTTAAGCTAGAGAATTGTCTTGGAATAGGTCCCATTCCTTGAGCCCTCAAACCCAATCCTGCACACCACTTTCAAACCTCACAGGCCCGAATCGGTTGAAATAAAATGACCCTCCCTATTTTGTACCCTACCAAAGTTCCACAGGATGGACCAAAGCCCAATGCAACCACTGCCACAACCCCAATGTGCCCTAAACCATGCAACAATTGTACGCATCTCATGTTGTAGCCCCTGTAGCAGCTGCGTGTCTAGAGGTTGCCCCTCATTTCCAGCCATTTCTACTTGTATTTGCTTCTGCACCTCCTCTTCAAGTTTGTACTTCAGCTCTTGCCTGAACGTTTCTTGTTGCATTTGCCGCCTGCACTTGATCTGTTGCTACAACTCCGAACTTTGCTATTTTGCTGGCTTTGCTACATGTTAGATATTTGCCTCTCTTGCTGTCCAACGTGTTTCCCATGTAGCCCTCTCCTTTGCCCTAGTGTTTTTTGTTGCGGTCTTACTTGCTTTCTCAATCATCCCTTCAAGCTCTTCTTGTGTCATAGAGAGTGTTGAATTCCCTAGATCCTGCCTTTCCTACGAATAGCTCGAGTCTGTTTACATCTTGGAGCCATGACTCCCCTGCTGTGTTCACTGTGATGTTTAAGCTTTGTCTTCTAGGGTAGCCCTTGTTCATCTTTGTTCGTACACCCTCTTGAACGGCAAGACCTCTATTGGCAGCACTAGGGTACCTGACCGCCATAAAGCTAAAATTGGCCTCGGGTGCTATCCCCTCTGTTTTCGTTGCAGGTAGTCCAACAAGAACTGCATAAAGTTTATGCGCAGATCATGCTTCAGGCATCTTATTAGTGCAAAATGCATGCCCAATAACTTGTGTGGGCATCTAGACTGCACAAAGAAGCGGTGAATGAGCACTGCTACTGCCTGCCAAATTGGGGGCAACTCGGACTTCCTGATATGTTCAAAATGGGGAACCCTTCCTTGGATGAATTCCTTAGCGAAACATTGGCTGTGCAAAACTGGTGCAATTATCTTCCCCTCTGTTGGCATTCCTAACATCTTTGCCAGGGCTTGCCCTGAGAACCTAATTCTTCTCCTTTGGAACACAATCTTATCCTCCTACTAGTTGTTAGAAATGGTATGATTAGTAATCTCGAGTGCCCCCTCAATTCTTTGTAGCATCTCCGCCCAACTAGCCTGCTCCACTAGCCACCAAAGCTCTGTGTTGTCCCTAAATTCCTTGATGGTTGGTTCATGTCACTGTGCTTGCCCCATGTTGGTCGTGGCTTCCTCCCACAAGCTCAGCCCCACCTTCACGGTAGCTGTCGGCATAGGCCAATGAGTTCCCCAAAACACCCAATTATTTCGACATTTCTAAGCAGCCAAGCCACCGCCAAAGCCTTTGAATCACCAGATAAATCAAGGGGGGTTGTCAATCCTACAGTCCGCCAAATGGCTTGAGTATATGAACATAAAAACAAAAAATGTTCCATCGTTTCTTGATCTCTCTCACAAAGCAGGCAAGTTGGGTTGACCACAATACCCTGCTCTCTTAGAAGAACTTGAACCAGCAACGCTTTGTGTGCAATTAGCCAAGCGAAAGCTTTAATTTTTTTAGGCAATCACCTTTTCCATAGAGTCTTCCATCCTCGCTTTGGAGGATACATAGCTCTAGTAATCTCTATAGGTTGAAGGCCCATAAGTCCCTATGCAATCATATCCTGAGCATGCTTGCATAAATTTTGTTAGAGCCGTGAGCTACCCACATCTGTCTCTCACAACTAGTATTTTTGCCTCAACATTCGAATCCATTGTGCCTGGCTTGCTCCTTGCCTTATTAGTCGATTCATTAGTCTTTGTAGTCCCAGCTTGATTTCATCTTTGAAAGATAGAATACAAATTCCCCTAGCATCTTTAGGTTGCACTACCTTCTCCAAGCAAATCAAATGCATCTTTTGGCTACCCTTCCCTCTTGACCCAATAAATCTGTGAATGACTTGATCTATTTTTTGGATTGCCCCTGTAGACGGAGCCACCATAGAAGTGGTAAACCTCGCAATAGCCATCAACACCGTGGATGCCAAGATCATTCTGCCTTTTTGTGAAAGAAACCTATTAACCCAGGTCTTGGTTTTTTGTTGCAATTTTTGTAGTAGCACCATCTAGGTCTTTTGCTAGTGCCAGTCAAAAATGGGGATGCCCAAATATGAGTTTGTCAATGATCCCAATAGCATTCCTAGCACTTGAGAGATCCTTCCTTTGACCTGCACCATCGTATAGCATCAATTTTGCCTTATTTATCTCCAGCCCCACTTCTTGCCCTAAATGCGTTAGGGCCCTTTGAAGTACTTCAGCTTGAGGCACAACTGCTCTTGCAAGTCATCTGTGTAGTGTTGGATTAGATAGTGAATCCTTGCAATTTCCACCCCTCTCATTCCCTTAGCCACACAATAATGTTGCAATAGGTCCATAATCAAAATGAAGAGTAACAGGGACAACAGATCCCCTTGTTGTAGCCCTTGTCCAATCCCATGGAATCCCCAAAATTTCCCATCAATATCAAAAGTATATTTGCCAAAACTTTGTAAATGTATGCAGAGCTTAACAACCTTGGATAGAAACCTTTGCGAATCATTACCTCCTCCAGTGCCTCCCAACTGATGGTATCATAAGCTTTGGTGATGTTTAATTTGATGCACATCCTAGGGAACTTGGTTCTCCTAAAGGAGTGTAGGATCTCTTGTAGTAGAAGCACTTGATCCTGAAGGTATCTATTGATCACGAACTTGGCCTGATTCTCAGCCACCGGTTCTGGCATCAACGGAGCCAAATGTTGCACAATCAACTTAGTAAGAAGTCTCAACAAGGTGTTACATACCCCAATTAGACAAAAATGCAGTAGAGACGAGGGGCAAGACACCTTTGGAATAAGAACAATCCATGAAAAGTTTATTTCCTTACGAACCTATTACCACCATAGCATGTTGTTAAAAGCGTCTAGCAAGTTTTCCCTAAGAATATTCACATATTCTCTGAAAAACTCTATTGGCTATCTATTCGGTCTTGATGCCTTATTGGGTTTCATCGACTTCTTAGCTGCATCCAGCTCCTGCCTAGCGAAAGGTCTTAGTAGCATCGTGTTCTTGGCATCCCCCAACACTCGGTGAATTGACAATGAGATCTTTTGCCTATCTCTATGTTGCCAAATAGCTGTCCAGTAATTCTTCTTTGCCTTTGCCATTGATCTGGTCCCTCCCACTTGTTCTCCCTCCATTGCCAAAAGTAGCTTTTGCTTCGTTTGTCCATTCCCTTTTGTTGTAGCAAAGAAGAAATGTGTGTGGCGATCCCCCTCTCTTAGCTAGTTTATTTGTGCACATTGATGCTAGTAACCCTCCTTCTCCACATCAAGCTCCTACAATTCCTGTAACACTTCCCTTTCTTCATTGGTTAGGTTTGCTTCAACCTCCTGTCTCGCTTGAATATCCCACAGTCTGTATTGCAGTTGAGCTCGGAAAGCCCTAAAGCTATACTTGTCCTTGGGCACCCTTGCATGAATTTGTTGTTTGAGGGTTTGTAATCCTTGTTTCAGGAACTTTGTGGGATCTTGATCCTACATATATTCCTACCAGATGTCCTGAACCAATGACCTTAACCACGTCTTCCCCAACCACGTGCGTTCAAAATGAAAAGGCTTGGGACACAACCCTCTCTAACTTTCAATCCTACAAACAAGTGATCGATGATCTGATGCCTATCTTTTTCTCCCCACCACTTGAATATCCAACTCTAGCACCATCCTCATACTAACCCACACCTTGTTGATCTGTGACTACACTCTATCCTTCCCTTTCCTTTGATTATTCCATGTGTATTGGCACCTTGCAATCTCTAAATCAATTAGTTCTTGCTCCCTTAGAAACTCAACATATTTCGGCCCCCTTGGGGGATTTGTGGTTTTCCCACCCATCTTTTCTCAAGGAAATAATCGTTGATTAAAGTCCCCAATGAGCATCCAACGATGGTTATTGGGAACAATTTGTGCCAAATGTTGCAATTCTTGTATGCGCACTTGCCAATTTTGGGTGTCATAGACATGGTCAGCTAGATGTTTTCATGGAGCACATGAACAATTAGGCTCCATTGTGACCGGTCAATTAACATGATCAACATCTGTGAAAGCGTAGCAAGCCCACCAACCCTCCTATGATAAGGCACCATTTGTAGTTGCTATCGCCTCCATTTCAACCAATAACCCTTAGAAACATTAAGCTTTGTTTCTTGCAAGCAAACAACTTCACACCCTTCATTGTCTACAATCTTCTTCAAGGTATTTCTTTTGTAGGGGGTACCTTGCCCCTTGTAATTCCAAGAAAGCAACTTCATGAGCAACTCGGTGAGTGTCTTTGGTAGACCTCCTTTAGGATCCTTTGCAAGCCCAAATCAATGTCAAACTGCGTTAGTTTTTTCCTGGTTAGTTGCATCCTTGGGTGTCTAGCTCTTCCCCCCGTTGGGGAGATTGTGGCCATGTCCATTGAAGTCTTAATCAGTTTGTGTTGGACATCGAGGATGTCTTTCATTAGTGGCTTGCCAGAGCCCCTAGTGACTTCGATCCAACTTCCTAACAGTAAATGTGCCTCCACCAGGGACCCTGCCTCTTCCAGCTCTACCGTTGGCATGCAGGGCGTTGAGGCACCAAGTTTTTCCATCAGTGAGTCCCCCATCAGCAATTCCCCTTGTTGCTCTATTGATGGTTCTCCCCTCTGCTCCACTCATGGTGTTGATGCTAGGGTCCCCATTAACTCCTCCTGCACCTCCAGCATCGTGTGACCTTGCTTAATCTAGAACCACCGGGATTGGGCTTGTTGCACCGATGGTGCCTGGTGCCTACCCTTTCGGCTTTTTACGATCTTTTGTTATGAAGATCATGTTTTATTTTTCCTGTTGCTTGAGCTTATTTTCTTTTTTTTTTAATAAAAAATTAAAAGATATCACTCATCATTCTCAATATTTAGTAACTCACTTTAGTTTATAATATCAATTTAGCTTCTTGTGCATTGTTGTAAGAAACAACTTTCCTCATGAGTCGATTGTTCAAAGGCTTCATAATAGTTGTATAATCAATGAATTCATATAATAACTTAATGGTATTAGCTACATTGAGGAATCATCATCATTATCTTAGCCTTGTTCCAACAAAAAGTAGGTTAGCTACTTGAGTTATCTTTCACCATTCTCCTCTATCTAGATCCTTATCTATTAGCAATTTCTTCATTTAATCTTCAATCTCTTTTGTGATATTTCTTTTGGTGGCTTTCTTGAAATTGTGATTTGTAACTATTTTTTTTGATAGACTCATTATTTGACATTTTTTCGGACATGATCAAATCATCTATATATATAAGTTTGTCTCCTACACCCTTCTTTACCAATAGTTTAGGCCTCCTTTACACCCTTTACTAATATTTTAAGGCCTCCTTTACATCCTTCTTTACACTCTTCTTCATGAGTATTTTATAATTAGCTTATTTCAGTAGTAGTAAACGAACATAAAAATAATTTTAGGCTTCCTTTACACCCTTCTTTACCAATGTTTTTAAATAATATTATTTGTATTAGCATGGCTCCTACTATATGTATCCCATGACATATAGCTAACATAATAGTTTAGAATAATTTAGGTATAATGTAAAGGTGCTTCAAGGGTAGCTTGAACTAGGAACCTCTTACTTGCACAATACTTGTCAAATAATGAGGTAACCAATTAAGTCCCCACTTAAAGATAATCCAGTTGTAGCTTGTTAAGTTTTGTGAATTGTTTTTAATAAGTCACAAATTCAACTCCATTGCTTTATACACTGATAAAATTCTAGAAATGTTGAATCTGAATTCGTTCTCTCAGATTAAGGGGATTTGGATAAACATTGAGAAACTGCAATGTCAAGAAGTATTAATAACCAAGTACCTTTCTTTATGAGTTTTCCATGTATACTTGCAACCATAGTTTTAGCATTTTTTTTTTATTAATGAACTGAACATTCATAATGCTGACAGCATTTTTCTTCTGTCTTTATTTTATGCAGATGTACATGGCCTGTATAATGCAAAGCCATAGGTAAACTGTTTTTCCATGAGAGGTTTTCCTTGTCAGTTTAAATGAAACATTTATGTAAGTTGTAACCGACAAGGGCTGACTTTCAAGAACATAAATTTATCTGGTTAGCAATGATTTTTTGTTTATATGCATTTGTAACTTTCATAATTATTCATTTTCATAATAAATTCAATTCCTATCTGTCTAGCTGGTGGCATTTACTGTACAAAAAAATGAGAAATTATTTAGTCCAAGGTTCAAGCATGTGGCTTGTGATTGTGTAAGTCACAAGTTCAATTACAAAGGTTATGATGAGATACCTTGTACCCATGGGAATGCGTATTTAACATTCAGGGCAACCAAGTAGAGAGTTGGCCATAAAAATTTTCATCAAATCATCTACTTACCATAACAGGTTAGCCCATGTTGTTGGGATAAAGATAAATGTGATTCTGAAGATGAAAACTGGAAATTAATTTACCAGCATGGTTTCAAAAGAATTTTTTTTGCATTTTTAATCTCTAAAGATCAATTTTTGGTTCTTCAAATCTTTTTAAGTGTCTTTAAATGTGTCACTAGTTTGAAGGACAACCTCTCTTCCTTGTTCAAGTTCTAATTCTTCTTATTATCCTGTAGACTTTGAAAGTATCCTTATTTTTCTTATGCTTGGGTGGCTGAATTTTTAATATTTAGAACTGTTTCTTAAAACAGTCCACCCTACACATAATGCATTTATTGCACTGTTAAAAAATGATTTGGTATGGGCTGATGATGGTTGAATTGAAATACATTGAACACCAAAGAATGCCATTATCTATATTTTTATCCTGCAGTATGGGTATCTATTTTAAAACCTGTGATTTTCTTTGCATAAGTTATCTTGCTTTTGTTAAAATATTGGAAATATTGATATGTGAGAATTCATTGGTTTATTATATCAAGGTACAATAATTTTTATCTGATAATTAATTAAACACTGTTACATTTTTTCCAGGTACAAGACGTGTGTTATGTCTTATGATCATCTGACTGATTCTATGTTGAATTCTTTGATTCGATAATGCAGAGTTGGTATTGCTTATTATGATGCTAATGATCACCAACTGTATGTGTTAGAGGTCTGGGATGATGAATTTGGAAGCTTTCCTGTTATTGACTTAGGTATGTTTTTGCTATTTTAATATCTAATAATTTATGACCATAATTTTTGTTATCCAGGGGGGTGCTATTTCAGTCTCTGTATTGATTTTCCAATGGTATTTTAGGATCACCGAATAGAAAATATAAGAATCACGTAACTAGCATGCAGAATAAAGGTTCATAGACATGAACATAATTTTTATTAGCTAATACTATATTGTTTGCCAGTCAAATATCAGGTAAAGCCACTTGTGATTTATACAAGCACAAAAGCAGATGAGCATTTCTTGGACTCTTTACAAAATAAATGTAAGAATATTATTTAAGAACTTGGTTTTTGAAAATGGTAACCTTATTTATCTGAATAAGTTTGTTTGCCTTGACAGTAGGGAAGGAATTTCCTGTTACAGAGGTGAAACTTGTAAGAAGCTCAGTATTTAGTTATGAACAAGCATGGCACAGGTATCCAGGGTACATGTTACTGTGTTACATGCATTTTTTTTTGTAAGTTGAAAATTATTTATCATGGCCGAGATACATTCATCTGCTTCTGCAGAGAGTATACTCTTAGAGACATTAGAGTTCGCTGTTTCTATATACTTTTAAATCTTAATCCTTTCCTTTCTTATGAATTTCTTTTCTTCTTGAAAATGTATGAGTTTTTTCTTGCTAATCTGAAAAGATTTATTGGACAGATAGTACATTCATATTATGGAAAACAAATATAGATTTAAAATGTGGCTGAGCACCACTGGATGACTTGGCTTGGGAGGCTTGGACAGTGGACTTTTTAAAAACCTTTGCAAGGTTTTTGGGGGATTTCATTTCTTTAAATAGTTTTGTGGCATCTAGAAGTAGGATGGGGTTTGTTTGCTTTTGCTTTCAGTGTAATCTGGCCAGCACAAAACTGCTTAAGGAGATACTTTTAGAGTTGGAGGGGGTTTTGGGCTGTTGAGGGTTGAATATGAGTATGTTCCTATCCCTGCCTTTGCCCTCTTGGGCATGGTATGGTAGGGCCAACTGTTGAGGCCAAGGTGTTTTTCGCACAGGCCCATGTGGGGAAGGTCCTTGAGTGTGACTACTATGGCAAGATTAATTACACAACCAAGAACTATCGGTTGTGAAGGCAAAAGGTGACCCAACAACACCATGGGACTAAAAGGGTGAGGATTCAAGGAATGCATGATTTCAACAAGGTAATGTTTCCTCTCCTACTAAGTCCTCTCAATGGATCTAGGGTGGGTGTTAGGCAATAGGGATGATCCAGGGATCAAGGGTTGCCCAATGTAACAGGCTCTAGATCTTGCAAGAGTTTGCCAAAATGTTGGGTACTTTGGGATAGGGTCCCACCACGGAACTTGTGGGTGTTATTTTCAAACTTGTAGGTACAAATTTACCATTTGGGGTTCTTCTAGTGGGTGCTCTTGTGTCGTGGGTGGATGACCTTTTGTGGGGTGGATCTAGTGGTGTCTCGGGTTGCTGAGCGTTACACTTATGCTCCTGTTGCATTATCTAGCTCTTTGCCTTTTGGGGAAGGGGGCTTTTGTCGCCTTTGATGCTCGCAAAGGATCCTTGGTGCTACCTTCTTTAGGTTGATGGCTTAATTTCCTCATAGGATCGACTCTTCCTAGTTACCCTTTTAGCCTTGTTGTTTTGTCCTTAGTCAAGAGGTAGATTTTGAAAAGTTGCTATGCAGGCATAGAGAAATATAGAAGAATATTGAATTCGAGAATTAGGACACTCAAAGAGGTCTTTAGGAAATGGTCTTCTAGGAGACCATGAAGATCTTCATTTGGAATTGTAGGGAACAAGCTATACCCTATAAACAAAATATCCTCAAGGACTTGGTAATTGGGGGCTATTGTGATATGGTTTTCTTGAAAGAGACTAAGGTCATTGTAGAACACAAGAAGATGCTTCACTAGGTAGGATGACATTCCTTACTAAGGGACTCTAAAGGATTGGTTAGGGGATTAAGATTATCATTGTGATTGTTTCTAATTTGGATTGTTGGATTGTTGCTATGAATTTTAATCAAAAGTTGTTTGAGTGGGAGAAGTTGGGTGTGAGGAGATCTTGGGTGTCATTGACACATTTAGTCTTCCTTTTGAGCTCTGAATGGTGGATCTTGAGCTCCAAGGATGCTAGTTTACCTTGACCAATTGTAGGAAGGATCTTGATCATGTCATGACTTGTATTGATAGGGTTTGAAAAAATACTTTGCTTATGACCTACTACAATTTTCAACATGTTGGGCTTAATTGTAGAGCCTTGGATCATAGGGTTTTAATCCAATCCTTTGGAGGTTAAGGGGGAGGCTTCACCTCTCTTAGGTTTGAAATGATATGGTTTTGGGAGCTAACCCTATGTTTTAATGTGGAAAATGTTTTGGGAAGATATAATTTTGCCATTGATCCTTGGGACATTTTGAAGTCAGTTCTAGCTGAGATTAAAAGATTCATTAATTGGTGACCTAAGAAGAAAAAGTAGATCTTTTGATTTGATAAAGACAATTGTTTTTCTAGGTTGTAGTAGTTGTAGTCTTAGCAGGAAGAAGGGGTGGATTTGGATTAGGAGGAAAAGAGGCCTTGACAAAGTTACAATTCTTATATGCAAAAGAGGAATTGTACTAGAAGCAAAGATCCAGGTTAGATGGTTGTAGGAAGAAGATAGAAATACTAAAGTTTTTCTATGCGGTAGCTAGAGCTTTGAAGGGGTCCAAACAGATTCACATGCTTAGAGTTAGTGACAGGTTGAATTCTTCGAAGTTGATATCACTATTGAAATGAGACAATTTTAGAGGAACATCTCGGTGTGTAGATTCTTTGCCCCTTTGTTTGTTAACATTGACAAGGTTCTTACCACTTTTGATAATGACAAACTTCTTGCTTCCTTTTCAAAGGTAGAGGTTTGGAATTCTATTTCTTTTATGTGTGGGAGTGGGTCTAGGATTGGACAGATGGGCTATTGAATTTTATAAAGAATTTTTTATGTTATGGGGGATAACATAGTAGATGCTTTTAATGTTATGCTCCTCTAGGATTAGAAGGAAGCATAATTGTTCCAAGGTGTTTCTCATCTCTAAGAAGCAGGACCCCTCAGACCTCTTTGATTATTTTTTGATTGGAGCTTGCAATAGGATCATTAGGGTCTTTTTCAAACTTCTCGTACAATAGATGAACCAATCATGAAGAAGCTTGCTGATGCCAACCAAGTTGGCTTTGTTAAAGGGAGGTACATTTAGTACTAGATTATTATTCACTAGGATCTAATGCATTATGTTAGAAGCTACAAATTCCCATGTATCTTTCTTAACTTAGATATTGCAAAAGCATGTGATTTATTGAACTGGGAAGCTCTGCAGGAAATAATAACTAGACAAGGATTCCACGAATAGTTTATCTAGTTGTGCTTGCATATTTATCACTTTGGATCCTACTCCTTTGAATTCAGTGGTTGGTTGAGGGGGTTTTCACCTCTTGAGGGGGCTATGACAATGGGACCCCCTCTTCCCCTACATGTTCATCTTGGCAACAAAGTCAATGCATTAGGATCTTTGGACAACATGCATGCATGGTTTCGAAGTTGCTAGGTTCAACATCCTTGTGCATCCTTATGTGTATGACACAATGATCACTGCTAAGGCTACTGTCTTGTAGGCTAACTCAATTAAGGTCATCCTTGGGGTACATGGAGAAGGAGTTGGACCTTGCAATTAAATAGGATAAGTCCACCACCCACTACCTTCATGTTCCTCCCTAGAACAAGTTTGCCATCATCCACATTCTTAGAGTAAAAACATGTGCCTGTGAAGACTCTTACTTAGGCAATCTCATCTATAGCGAGAATAAGTGCAATATGTGGAGGCTTCTCATTTTGAAGATTTGACTTAGAGTGGTGTCCTGGACTATGCACTTCTTGTCAAGCAAAGGGAAACACTTCCTTGTTGATTCTGTACTTATTGTCATGAGTAGATATGTGGCTACTATGGCCACTTTGCTCATGGTAGTTACAAAAAAGATTAACTCCATTATCAAACATTTTATTTGGTTGGTGGGTAAAGGGGGTTCAAAACCACACTTGGCTAAATGAGATGATGTGTCAAAACCAAGATGGAGTGGCGCTTGAAACAAGCTCACTCGTTTTGAAGACTACGTCTTATTAGCCTAGAACAAGCTTTTGCAACGTCTTGAATGGAGAGAGGACTTTCCTTGAGAAAAAAATTCTGTAGGCCAAATATGTGTCATGAGTGGCACAACTAGGGGATTCCATGATGGAAAAACTTATTGGGTAGTGATAGATAATCATTGAATTGTAGGCCTCCCCTTTTTGTAGTTCCAAGCAATTACTAAAGGCTAAGTATGGGCAAGTCCCAAGCTGGATAAATATATGGAAGGGGAGATTATGTGAAATTTTTTTTGGGTAGTTGTTAACTTGTAACTCTGTTCCAACAAAAGTTTCTTGCTATGTTAGGGTATGCTTATCAATGAATGCTGTGGTTTTTGCTACGACATGACCAAGATAACAAATGACTTAACTTTTTATTGTTCTTTCAGTTGTTAGGTTTAGTGTAACTGTTTCATCACAAACATTCAAAGCGCAAGTAGGGATAAATTGCAAATCATCGTTGCTTGGATGCTTTAGAAAACATGGAATCATTATATCTTTTGGTTTGCTCTATTGTCTCCATCTTGTTTTGTTGCATCATTAGCCTTACATCACTAGAGCTCGTTGTTTTTTTTTTTGGGAAAATGATCAAGAGATTTTATTCTAAAAAAAGATGTACAAATGTACACAAAGGTCATCGACCCAAATCCACAAAACCCAACCACCTGCATAGCGCAGCCCCTTCACATTGCCCCAGGACCCTCAACCCAAAGCCTCAACCCCTCTTCCAAAGGATGGGGGACCGATATTAACAACTACACCCCTTAATGACTAGGAACCCCCTCCCCCTATCAGCAAGATCACACACCTAACTGTGTCCAGCCCTGAACCACTGCATCTCACAGTCTCGACGAACCGTGACCTAAACCCCAGACTCTCAGCCATAGCCAAAGTCTTTGAAGCATTTGTGCCAGCTGCAACCTATTGAGTAGTTGATCCCAACCCAAGCACTAGTCATTGGTTCGCTGCTTTGAGCTGTGCTAGTCCCATCTAGTGCTCTGTAATCACTGCTTCCATCCACCTGAGGTTCTATAGGCGTGATGCATTTGCTTCCCTTTGGGCCTTCTGCCTCATATCCTCCCATCGGAGCTACCACCGTGCACGCTCCTCCAACCACACTTGCTCGACCGCCAGGCGGCACTCTTCCAGCAGCCATTCCTATGCTTGCTCCATGGTTGTGGATGGGTCCACTTCTGCACCCTTCAACTCAGGGCCTTGGTTGTTTTGCACTTGTGCCTTGGTTGTTTGTCTGTGGTGCTGCCGCTGTTGGTATATGATTGTTGGCGCCAGGTGAGCAATCGACACAGCCCTGCACCAAAGTGCAAGTATCACCCTTGGGTGTTGCCTCGACCATCACCTTCGAAGAGATTCCTAGAAAAATTGGGGCAAATTAATAGGGGAACCTTGCCGAAGGTGCTTGAGAAAGGTGAAGTGCATCCCCACCAGTTTGTGGGGGTACTCGGATTGTACAAAATATCACTCCACCAAGAGTGCAGCATACCTCCAGACTCCTTGTAATCCAAACTTCCAGATGTGCCCGCTAGCAGTCCTAGGAATGGGTCCTGTGAAGAACTCCATTGCATCAATGTGTGCCCTCACAATCGGCGCCATGATCTCCCTTGCGTCCTCCACTCCCAACGCAGCAGACAACGCTTGCACTGTGACTTCTATCCTCTTGCCCTTGTACTATGTAGTGTCTCCCACCTAGTTGTCGTAGAATTGTTGAGCAGGTAGGTTCAGTTCACCATCCAATTGTTTGAGCATCTCCACCCATCCTATCCTTTCAACCAACATCCATAACTTGGGCAAATTGGAGAATTCCATCCATGACGGTTCAAAAAGCAATTGTTGTTCCATGGCCTTTGTGGCTGTCGTCCACAACACATGTGCGTCTCAGATCACTGTCATGGCCGTAGCGAGTAGCTGTCCCTGAAAAATCAAGGAATTTGTACATTTTCATAGGACCCACAACGTGGCAAGTTGTAAAGAGTCCTTGTGGAACCTTGTGGTGGGAGAGAGATTTGCAGCTAGCCACACTTCCTGAGAGAACCAACACCCATAAATAAGATGGTGCAACGTTTTGGGCGTCACTTAGCAACGTGGATAGTTAGCGTCCAACCGAATTCCCCCCTCTCTCAATGTGGCCCTCACTAGCAACACCCTGTGTTTGAGTAGCCAATTGAGCGCCTTGACCTTCTTGGGGAGATGGCCTTTCCAGATCTCTACCCACCCCTCTTCCTGTGGGTACTGGAATTTAACCAGCTCCTTCAGGTGTTGCCCTAGTAGTCCAAGCTGCTCCACCACACTAGTAGAGCAGTAGAGATTTTTCCAAAGTTGGGAGCAATCTGGTTGAGCCTCCCATCTCTGGTATTTCTGCTGCAAAATCTGCACCCACGGCATTGCTCTTGCAATCTACCCCATGTACTTGTTTAGTAGACGATGTGTGCCCAATGCCATCTCATCTCCAAACCCCAATATGCTAATGCCCCCTGCCAGTTTGGGCCATGCTGTGACCATCCACGACACCAAATGCATCTTTTTGCCCCCTTTGTTGCCTAACCACACACACTCCCTCACTATGCTATCAATTTTTTGTACCACTGTTGATGACAGCGTTGCCATAGATATTGTAAACCAGGCAATTGCCATCAGAATCGTCGCAGCCAGCACCATCTTCCCTTTCTTGGATAGAAAACAGCCGGTGAAAAGTGGTTTGCTGTTGGACGTGCTCCACCAATTCTTGCCAAGTCATATGCCCATTTTAGTCAAAAATAGGCATTCCCAATTGTGTCATGGGCTTGGCCTGGTAGAATGCCCAACATTTGTACGATCTTGGGCTGCAGCCTTCCATCCATGTGAGTGAAATAAGTGGCAGACAAACTTCCCTTTATTGACTTTGAGGCCTACCTCATGCTGCATCCTCATCATCGCTTGTAATAGGATTGCAGCTTGTGGCATTGCAGCCTTGGAAAAAACCATCGTATCATTCGCGTAGTGGGCTGCCACATTGTGTACCTTAGCAACATGAAGTCCTTGAACACCTTTGACGAGGCAATAGCCTTTAAACAAGTCCATGACAATGATAAACAGGAGCGGTGACAACAGATCACCTTTCCTCAATCCACGCCTTGTTCCAGCGAACCTGCATAGCCTCCTGTTGATGTTAAGGGAATAGTGGCCACTTTGTTGCATTTGAATACAGAGATTGACAAACTTGGCGTCAAATCCCTTCTCCATCATCATCGCGTGAGTGCTGCCCAGCTCATAGTGTTGTAGGCCTTGGTGATGTCAAGTTTGATGCACATGCCCAGAAATTTGACCACCTTAACCAAGTGTAGGATCTCTTGCAAGAGCAACACTTGGTCTTGTAAATAATGTCCCTTAATGAACCTTGCTTGATGCTTCCCAACCAACTTCCCCATTAGCAACGCAAGGCACCCAACCAGCATCTTGGAGAAAACACGCAGCGGAGTGTTGCAAACCCCGATGGGTTGAAAACGCCATGGTGATGATAGGTTAGGGACCTTGGGTAGTAGCACCACCCTTGAGCAATTGATTTCCCTCTTAACCTGCTGCCAACTAAGCATACTATTGTATGCGTCCAGCAGATTGGGTCCTATGAGGTCCTCATGCTTCCAAAAAAATTCAATTGGCCATCCATCTGGTCTCAGAGCCTTGTTAGATTGTATGGATTTCATAGCCCACTGCAACTCCTCCCGTGAGAAAGAACACAATAAATTGGAGTTATTAGCACTTGTAATGATCCTTGTGATTGGCAGAGAGATAGGTTCTGTAGCTTGCCATGTCCATATGTCTTCCCAAAACTTCTGCAAGGTGTCTAGCCCCCTCCTACAACCCTGTGGGCCTTCGCCACTGATGCCCTCTAGCAGATACTGGAGTTTGTTCTTGTGGGCTTTATTGTGTTTGGTTGTGGCAAAGAAGAAACATGTATGCTTGTCTCCTTCCTATAGCCAAGTCATCCTTGACCACTGTCGTTAGTAGCTCTTTTCCTCCCTGTCAAGCTCCTGGAGTTCCCTAAGCAGCTCCTGTTCTTCAATGTCCTAGGTAGCCCTCGTTTCCTGCAACCTTTGGATCTCCCGCAACTCCTTTTGCACGTGCTATCTACCTAGGTTGTATGTCCTTCATTTTTGGCTTGGTAGAGCCCTGTCCCACTGTAATCCATTCTCCCAACGAGGGTAATTCCAGCGTTGAAGCTGGTGGCTCAACAACCCTTAGAGTTGATGGATTGTGGGGAGAGCCAGGGACCTCCGCCAACCCCCCACCCACAAATGACCCCTTAGATCTGCCACTCGCTAGCAGTGGGTCTTCCACACCCTCCTCCTCTCGAGACAGTAGATCTTCCTTCCTTAGTCACTGTCCATCCCCCCCTCTTGCCACGGTTTGGGGATGTGGGTATTTGTGCGGTGGTCCTCCATCTCCTGTCAAGGACTACCCCTACTTCCAGGTCCGACCCTTCCTACTCATGAGACTCTAGCCTTGAGCAACTTTAGTTGGTCCTCAATAGTGTTTTGATTCTAAGTGCCTTTTCCCATAGATCTTGCATCCTAGATGCTCCTCTTTGCGCACCGTTGGTAGGTTTTCAAATTTAATGTTGATCTTTTCTTTCCCGACGGTGGTGTCTAGCATGACCTCCACATCTCTACCCTCTTACCATGGCGACCTCCAAATGCAGAAATAGGCTTACCCCATCCAATCCATGGACTCTGTAAATGCATCAAACTTAATAAAATCTCCAAATAGCCCCACTAGAGACTTCAAAAACCCCGGTTCTTAGTATTCCAACAGCAAATCAAACAATTGGATCCAGACCGACGCGCGATTAAAGAGGCATTTATCTTGGTGTGTGCCAGGTCTCTAGGGAGCCAGGGCCAGTCCACAGGCTCCATAGAACCATGGACCCCCCAACAACACCCTGTCCCTTTCCTCCATCTTTGAAAAAGTGAACAACAGTCGATTGTCTGCTAGACTCTAGACGCAGACATCCTCCAACCCCCAAGTCACGTGGACCCATTTTCGGATGAGGTCCATACACAACCTTACTCCCTCTAAAATAAATTTCCCTAGCAGACTCAGCTCCAATTCCTGCATGGCCTCCTTGGGTGGATGCCCAAACTTTACCCACATGATTGCTTTGTCCCTTGAGTAGGTGTCAATACTGGCACCATTACTTGCCTGTGAGGGCACTCTAACCCTTGTTGCTTGCACTTCCTCCTCCACATTCACTTGGCTGTGTGTGGGCCCTTCCACGGTCCCACCAGTACTCCCACTTGCAATAGCCATCCCTATGGTTGCTCCTGCTACCTCTCTCGCTCCCATCGTTGCCATCGTTCTTGCTTCGGTCATCGTTCCCACTCTTGTCATTTCAACGTCCCTAAAGAAAATGAAGATCCCACTAGAGCTCGTTGTTACTATGGGGATTACCTAGACTTTTGAACCAAATGTTTCTCCCTTAGAGATGGACTAGGAGCTTTGAGAATTAATTACTATTGTTGGGTGTGATACACTTTTGTCCCTTCTATGTGAGGAATGAGAATTGGTATTAATGTAGTTTTTCTTCTGTTGGAGATAAGACACAAGAAGGTTTAGGGGAGTAAAGATTAATTTGATGGAAGATGCCATTGCCCATTATGTGAAGATTTTGGTGGTGAGAGGTGATTCTTCCAACCTTGAGGTGGTTGAAGGATGTGGTCGGTTTCTTCCCTGTTGGTATTTCTGACACTTCTAGGAGTCAAGTCGCTTGGACCAAGCTTTCCATTTTTGCTAGAAGGTGGAGGAAATGTTTGAGAGATTTTTTGTTTAGTTTGGAAATGTCTCCAAACTGCAAGGTATTTATTTTTCCTTTTTTAAATGTCTCCTCCTTCGTAGGCTTGTTACTGTTCCTAGATTCTTTCTTGCTAACTTGCAATGGAAGTAGTTGGTCAAACACTTTGGCGTGATCTTAGTCTTATGGTGTGCGAACAAGTCTAAGTAGGCTAGTTCTACCCCAATTTTGGAATGTCTGCCACCATCATTTATTGTGGATGGAAGGTTTCATATTCTAGGAGGATGCACACGACTTGGGATAATGCCTACCTTTTTGCCTCTAGTGTTATTGCCATCTCCAACCTTATTGCTAGCTTTGACTCTGCCCAACATGGGGATTATTGGCCATTCTTTGTTGATGAAATGGAGGCCAAAAAAATGTGTGCTTCTCCCACTAATGATAGGCATGGAGAATTGTTACACAAGATCTTGATTTGATCAAAGAGATTGAATGTAAGCTGAAGGCCCAGGTCCAAGTGCCTATGTAGGAATCTTAGGTTCATATTGGGTGTCAACCTCCCCCGCTTCTTTAAAGCGACGCTCAGACTCAAACGGCGCGGCCGACACTCTGGTCTGATCTTGGTGCTCTGGCGGGGGGTGGGGGGTGGGGGGCTGCCCCCTGCCCCCCTTGCCCCCCGCAGGGGGGCAGTTCGGGTTGCTCCCCCTCGGCTAGGCCGTTGGCTGAGGGGGTGCTTGGGGCGGGGGATGGTTGGCCCAGCTGGGGTTCCCAGGTTCCGCGGAGGCAGAGGACCACGCAGGCACAGCGCTCCCCCGAGCGCTCGCCTTCCCCCCCGCCGGAAACGTCGGGTCGAAGGAACTGGGAGGAGGAGCTTCAGCAGGCTACGCAACGCGCGGCGGACGAGGTGCGGGAAGAGTGGGAGGCCAAGTGGAACGAGGCCCTCGCGCGGGCCCGGGCCAACATTGAGGCCCAGGTCACCGAGTGCGAGCTGGAGCGGGTCAGGCAGCAGGAGCTCCTTGCTGAGGCTGCCCGGGCCCGCCTCACCGATGAAATCAGGGCCCAGGTTCGGGAGGAGCTCACGCAGGAGGCGGAGGCCCAGAGAAGGCGCGAGCTGGAGGAGCGGGCGGAGCAAGAGCGACTCTAGGTGGAAGAAGCCCAGCGGCAGAAACAGCTGGACCGCGCCCACGGCCATAATGCCCGGTAGTGGCTGCGGGAGGGGCGATGCCCATACTTTGTTTTGGGCATTAGCTGCGAGTGCTCCTGGGCGAAGCTCAGGCGGCACATCCGCCGGACCTCTGCGCGGTACCACCCTGATGCCGGGTGTTCGCAGGAGGACAGGGGAAGACGCGAATCGCTTATGCAGGGCATCCAACAGGCGGCTAATTTCGTGGATACGGAGGATCATCGGAACACCCTCGATATCCTCCATGCGCTGGAGCGCCCCAACTGCGCTTGTCGGCGGCTTCCGACTCACCCGTAGGGGGTTGTCCCTGGTGGGGGGGTTGCCCCCCCCGGGTGTTTTGACCTCTCTTGGTTTTCTCTGCTCTGACTGGCTGTTTTGTCTGTCTTGCTCGTGGTTTCTGGGGCCCGGGGGCCCCCCCCTCTCGGTGGGGCCTCTCCTGGTGGCCCACCGTTTGTAATCGCATGTAATCTTTGTAACATATTTTTGCTCCTTTAATATAATCCCGACCTCTTTCTCGAAAAAAAAAATTTAGCTTTAAATATAAAGCTCACAAGAGGAGGCAAATAGAAACCCAAACACTCAAGGAGCAAATTTGAAAGGAATTGTAGGAGGAGCTAGCTAGAGAGTAGGAGAAGAAGTAGAAGCAAAAAGAGCAAGAGGAAGCTAGGTGCAAGTAGGAATAAGTAGAGAGATGGCGAATGATGGAAGTGGCCATACATGAGCAAAAAGAGAAATTGTGGGAAGAGTGCCAACGGGTGCTTAGGCAGGAGGTAGAAGATAGGAGTCTAGGGAGATGGAATGCTACAACAAAGAGACCATGCAAGGGACCATCAACCAATGGTTTCAGTTTGGATGGTGCCCCTACTTAGAGTTGGATCTAAACTCCAAAGCTCCTAGTTATAACATTAAGACATGGTTTAAGTGAAAGGCCACATTTCTTTGCGCTGACAAAACGGCCACTTGTCATAGGAGGAAAGTAATAATGTTGACTTAGAGCTATAGCATATTAATGAAACTTTCACCCTGATCAGGAATAAGAGTGATAAGATGATTATGGATTTTTTTCATATAGTTCATAGGCCCACTTGTACTTGTTTCCTTCTTCCTTTTTTGATGGGTTAACCCACCTTTTTTATGTGCATTCACAAGTTTAGCTATGAGATTTTGGGTTTCTTGGGACTTCTGGTGCATATTGGATTTTTAGTTCATGACATGATTAGGACACTTCTTCTGATTGATTGAAGTAAACTAGCATCCTTGAGCTTGAGATCCACCACTCGGAACTTTGAAAGAAGATCTATCATGTCAGCGATAGCTAGGGGCCTACCCCTTAATATCTTTGATTGAAATCCCCAATGGCAATCCAACATTCTAGATTAGGGATAATTGTAGCGAAAACCCTAATTTGGGATATCTTGTCCTCTAGCTTTTGAGGACTATAGAAATTGGTCACCCAAATATTGTCAAACTCAAAATACACCTTTTGTGTCCAATTGTTTGAGAAGATCTTTGTAATTGGTTGATGGAAGAGAATGACCATTCCTTTGACTAACCCTTTGGAGTCCTTGAGTAGGGAATGCCATCCTACCCAATGGAACATCTTCTTGTGTGTAGCTGTGACCTTAGTCTCTTGTAGGAATACCATATCATAGTGGCATGTAGTGGCCAAGTCCATGAGGGTACTTTGTTTATAAGGTGTACCATGTCCTCGACAATTTCAAATGAGGATTTTCAATTGTAAGACCTTTTCATGTAGACTTCTTTGGGTCTCTTGATTCCTTGACTCAGTATTCCTCTATGTTTCTTTGTGCTTGATAGAAAGCAAGTTTAGGCCGCCAACTTTTTTCTGCTTGTCAACTTGCCCCTATGCTTGAATAACAACTTTTCTAGAATCCTCTTTTAGAATTTGCCTCTTGGTGCTCCACAAGGTTGGGAGGGGAACTAGGAAACATTGAGCCCTTGAGAGGGTTAGTCCACCTATCTAGAGGAGGACTTTCAAGGATCTCTTGGGAGAGTCAAAGAGGATGGAAGTTACCTCTCCTTAGAAAACAATGTAATAGAAGCATCATTGTGATGCTTGGTAGCTTGAGACTCCATTGGATCCACACCCAAAAGGTGCTATCCCAAGGTACTGTTCATGTTTGCATGCTTCTACAAGACTTGGAGCCTATTATGTTGGACAACCCTTGACCCGTGGGTTTTCCTTTCTACCTACCGTCCACTTCGGTTCTATGGAGAAGATGGGGGATCATTCTCTTGTTGTTTTTTGTGTAGTCCTTATAACTCCACATTTTTCAGTTCCTTGGTGTTGTTGGGTTACTTTTTGCCTCTGTGCCTGATAGTTGTTGGTAGTGTTATTACTCTTTCCATAGTAGTCGTAGTTGGACACCACCCCTGCATGAGCCTGCACAAATGACACATTTGACCTAGTGGTAGGCTTTGCTGTGTTTGAATGGTAGGGGCAAGGGCAGGGACATTTTCATACTTGACCCTCAACAATTCAAATTCCCCTTTTGCCTCCAGGAGGATATCTTGAGTAGTTTTGTGTTAGTCATATTATGCTAAACACAAAAATGGACAAAATCCCATCTTGCTTCTGGAAGTCATAAAATTATCTAAAGCAATGAAATTTTCATAACCTTTGGCAAGGGTTTGAAGAAAGTTTGCCATCTAGGCCTACTAAGGCAAATTGTAAACTTGAATCTAGATAGGAGCCTGATTGAAAAACTATGGGTCATGATGGGTCTTGGGGTACTAGTTGGTTAGGGCAAGATCCCAGGTTCCAAAAAAGAAAGGATCCCCATGTAGAATGGTGTCTCTTATTAAGTCTGGATTGGAAAATGAAAAGGAGGTCCTTGGGAAGGACCCTAACCTCCATTTCTAGGACAGACCAAGAATTGGCTGTCCAATGTTAGATCTGTTTGACCTGAGGGCAAGGATCTGTTGAGATAAACTTATCGATAAGTGAGTGCTCTAACTCCTATGTTGTCACTATGGAGGTACACTTGAAAAGCTTAATCTTAAGCTTTTTGTTGGCAACCATAACAGCCTTGATGCCACTGTCCCTTGGTCTCCAAGACCTAAAGGAACCCTTTTTGGCATCTAAGGAAGAGCCTTGCACTGGTCCCTCTCCTCCATCACCATCTCCTAGGTTTCTAGTCGCTTTGCCATGGAGGATGTCGCTTCAAAGACTTCAGTTGCCTGTAGGATCCCTAATAACCACCCTCTAAAATTCACTAAATTTTTTTATCCAATCCTCTTAAAACATGGGGCTAGACTTACTCTAGCAACTAATAAGGATATGATTTATTAATAATGGGTTGATTACAGGGCCTACGCACCCCCATCCCTCATTAGTCATAACAAGCTGTTGATGAGATGAGACCTTTCTACTGTTCACATTTCTAAGGATTGATGCAATTATCAAGTCTATAGTATTTAATATATGACTAAGGTCACATGTGTTAAAGATTTGATTTATTTTATCAAGCTCAATATATCAATCAAAGTTAATATTATAACATTGTGTATGTTGATAGTACACCGTCACGGTGTTGGTGCTTGTTAGTTAAAGTTTGTTAGACGTGATTAAGTTGTTTACATTTTTTTATTACTGTTAACTACTTGTTTTGTTTGTTCATACTTTTGAGATGACTGTTTTGCTCAACTTATATAAGTGTTGATTCTGATTCTTTCCAGAGTAGAATGTGTGCAACACATGCATCTAATAATAGAGATACATCATTTAATACTATTATTCTCTGTTTATTTTTGTTTATAGTTTGAGTATAACATACATGCATAATACCATGGATTATATCATATCTCATGGTATGCATCTGTTTTGGTGTTCTAATAGTTATCAAATTGTTTCTAGTTTCTTAGACCTGGTGATTTGAATATCACAAAACTTAACATGTACAAATGTGAGGCACTACATTGCCACACCATCCACCTTCCCCTCAGACCCCTCATTCCCCTCTTGCACATTGGCCAAAGCAATCGTGTGACCATCCGTCTTGCCCCCAATCCCATCTGTCTAGGCCCCATAAGTATTGCTGTTTGCTTTGGGCACCATCATACCAGCCTAGCCTGTTGCCTCCTCTTGTGATAAACCCTCCTTGAGATCCTTCTCTTATGCTTGCTCTTGTTTGGTTCCCTCCTTCACTCCACCCTCCTAGAAACTCTGATTTGAATAGCCAGTTCATTGTAGTATGATAGTTCAACTACATGGCTTTGCCTTCATCTTTTTGGTTACTTGAAAGCTTTATCATTTGTAACTCTATTGTTATTTTCTGAAGTAAATGTTTAAAATGTGGTTGTTTTCACAAGAGTGTTTAACTTGTCACTATTTTTTTTGAACAACCAAACAGATCAAAAGGATCATCACCCTAAGCTTATCCTTCCAAGTGGGATCTTGGGAGGTTTGGTGGATGAGCGAAAGCCTAACCTCTCTGAGTGGTTGTGCTGAGGCTTGAAACCACATCTTTTGACTTGAGAAACAAGTACCTTACCATCACTCCTTGAACAAGTAAAGAGAGAATATATTAATAAAATAAGGTTTAAAGCACAATGAGGTTAGTCTTGGGATCTTAATGATACTCAAAATGAAATGATCAAATTTCTAATAAATTAATCATATCTTGGTACCCATGATTTTTTGAACGACGAGTAATTGCCAATATGGTGATTAACTGCCAGTTGGATTTGCAGGACAAGTTCGTTTGACTTCTGTGTCAAAGTATTGTGATTTTTGTTGATTTTTTGTGGTTAATTGCCTATACCGATAGTAATTTGATTAAGTGTTGATTTCATTTAAATTATAAGAAAATAAGATAAAACATTAATACAGAAAAAAAACCAGTAAACAAAGGAAAAATGCAATCTTTGTGCGGACTGAAAACAAAGCATTGTGTTGCCAAGTTGCTAAAAGATTTTGTAGTTACCATGTTTGCCTTCTCTGCATTGCATCTATTTTGCTAGCCTTAAATGATTGTTGCAGTTGTATTATAGCCTGTTGTTCTTGATTGTTGTTATTGCAGTCTTCTTCTTTTATGTTTTTCTCTTGATTACTGCAGCTGCATACTTCACAAATGCTATCCTCATTATATATTAATTATTGTTATTATATAGCTTTGATTTACTTACACTGAGGTTTAACCAAGTTTTAAAAAGCCAAAAGTTAAAAACATTAAATTATTTTAATTTATTTTAAAAATGTACTGAGGTTTTTTACCGAGTCATCTGAGTCTTTGAGTTTTTCCAAGTCATTTCTCAAGCTGAGTTGAGTATTTTTCCAAGCTTTTAATCATTGTTTGGTACCAATCTAACCCAATCTTTGGAAGTAGATATTGTATTTGTTTAAGGGTCAAAGAATTGGGCAGCCAAGCTCCTTTTTAAATATCACATTCTTTTTCCAATTTTTTACTGCATGCTACCACACTTTATCTAGATTGATTTCTATTATTTCAAAAGTACTTTGATATCTTTCCTTCTATGTTTGAAATATCACATGCTAGCAAAACACTCCTAATGTTATAAACAAAGATTTAATTTTTCATAAAGTTGAATGACAAAAAAGAACTCATGTAGCTGACCCCATTTTGTTGGGACAAGGCTAGGATGATGATGATGATCGAGTTGCATTGATCCAATTTGTCACTATTGCATGTAAAAAATGCATACTTAGTGCATTCTATTTTTTCAAAATATCACAATTTTCTAGTTGCACAGGATGACAGTGGCAACACCATTGAGCATATAAGTGGAAAGCATGTAATTAACTTTCTACTAGAAAATATGTGTTGATGCATAAATTTTGGTCATGCCAACACCGGAAAAACTCGTTTGAGGAGACTATTGCCTAGGGCGCCTTCCGTATGGGTACGGAAACCCGGGAATAGTCTCAGCTGGAGAGAACCATGTGACCAAGTGATAGAGAGATAGAGAGAGAAAATACAGATAGAGATAGAACAAGGAGAGAGAAACGAACGTCCAACGTCCAAATTGCTGTGAAAATAGAAGAAAATTTGTTGACGCCCAACTGTCTAAATTGCTGCCGGCGCCCAACCGTCTAAATTGCTGCCGACGCCCAACCGCCTAAATTGCTGCTGACGCCCAACCGTCTAAATTGCTGCCGACGCGCAACCGTCTAAATTGCTGCCGACGCGCAACCGTCTAAATCGCTGCCGAAAAGAAAATCTGGGAAGAGAGAGGGTTTAGTCCAAGGCTTCACGGCCCTGGCCTGACTTCTCCTCTACCTCCCTTTCGAACTCCATCACCTTGATGGCTTTTTATAGCCAATTTTAGGGTTAGGGTAACCCATCTTTTTTTTTATTTTTTATTTTTATATTTTTTATTCTTCTTTCTTTTTTTATTCTCTTTTTTTTTAAAAAAATAAACAAAGGCCCCATGCCAAGCAAGCATGGGCGTGTTGGTATCAACAATATGTTACTTAAAAAATTGGAAAAAATGTTAACCTTTGGCTGTTTGGTAGACACACTTGAGCTTTACCTTGAGTTAATGTTTTATCAAAAATTATGCTAATTAGCATATGGATGATAAAGTTGTCAACCGTTAGTTGTCTGGAGGAGATCCAAGACTCTTGACCTGTGCTTCTAACTACACCTGCCATGTCTCCTGTTTGAATTCTCTGGTTCTTTAAAGAGAACCCCCAAATTTCTATCATTTTTATGAACTCTCCTAAAATTGAAGCAATGCATACCCAAATCTTTGAAAAACCCAAGTCTTGTACTGAACAAATTTGTTTAATATCAAATATAAGCCGCATCTAAATGCATAACATTATTTAATTCTAGCAAATATGGTCTATGGAAAATTTGGAATTCATATTGGATTTTGAATAAACATGACGTTTAAAATCATTTATAATAAGTTCTTTAAAAATGATTTCATATTTTTCTACGTGTCTGGATTGGGTTGACTGTCTTGCGATATTCAATGTGGAAATTTCAATTTAATGTTTCCCTATGATAAAAGTCGTTAGAAATGACTGGTAAAAGCTAAATTGGATTGTTCATTATTTCTAGTTTACTTCTTGTCAAATTAAATTTTATTAAACAGATATGCTTAATAGCGCATAAGCATTTTCAAATATCCAGTTATCCTAATGTGTTAAATGCTTGTAAAACTCTTAAAGAACATTGAATGGTTTTGTTTTGTTTTTTCTTTTCTAAAACTAAACAGGCTGATGTACCTTCAAGTTTCTGGAATGGAGGAGAGTCTGAATGACAAGGAAAGATTATGCTATGTATGTTTTCAATTAATGTGCTTTTACTTGTCTGGTATAGAAATGTTATTTCCATTAATTAAGTAAACTTTAGCAGAGAACAGGAGTGAATGTTGAATGATACATACAAATGAAAGTTGAACTGCACTAAAACTGGTGTCTATCAAATATTCATGATGCATGAGTTACATTAATAAATATGCATTGTCACAGAGACAATCCAGGGCGACCTGCAACCCTATTCCTGTAACACATGAGAATTGCCATTTTACTACCATTATACTGGCATTGTTATTATCTATTTATTAATAATTCATCATGCATAATATATGAGTTGGCTTTAGGCATCTGGAAGGGGATTGATAGACAATATAAAAGGGGCTCAATGTGAAGGTCATTGAATGAATGAAAGTCTAACCTATTTACTGGTGGTTGCACCTAGGCTTCAACGCAAGTCTTATGACTTGAGGAACAAGTACCTTACCATCACTCTAAGTGATGGCCCCTATGGATAGACCATATTTGGGGCTTAATATGATATCCTAAATGTGGGTGCTAGGCTTTGTAGTTTTTATTGAGGTCAAGTCATGTTGAATTGGTTTTTGACATGTATGAGGTCTTATGCTGCTTCATTTTTTAAGACAAGTCATACATCATTAATAATGGGATATTAGTTATTAATGAATCTTATTTTTATCTGTTCAGGAAAACAAAAAGAATTAGACTTTTCATTGGTGCTGGATTATAGCAATGATGGGTAGTACTAGGGTCGAACTAGATCTCACAACCCAAGAGATGTAAACTAACAAAACATTGATCCTTTGGACTACATGCTCAGTCCTTTATGGCTTCACAACCTTCATTGTTGACGCATATGGCTATGATTTGGGGCTTGAACCCGTACATAGGCGGATCTACAGAAGATTCCCAAATAACTAACAATTACCTAAAAAACTACCAATGAACCAAAAGATCCAGTGTTCCAAACTGTAACAACCTAACATTTATTTGGACGGACCATAACAACATGAAATTAAATTTAAAAGAGCAGCAGGTGGTGTTGTTACACTAACTTTAATTGTTTCTCTGATAAATCAGTATGTTTAAGGACAAAGACAAATATGTTATAATCAGATCTGAAAACAATTAGATCTGAAAACACAGATCTGAAAACACACTACAAATGCTCTAGAGAAATTATTAAAAACCCTACAGATCTGAATAAATCATTAGAGGCAAAATATTGCACTGTAAGAAACACTATAAACCACTCTCAAAACATTC
>MNCI01001592.1:50510-88573 GCA_015680685.1 Gnetum montanum
AATGAAAACAGTAAAAAGGAAATAGCACAAGAACACAGAGAGTTACGTGGTTCGGGCCCCTTTTACCCTACTTCCACAACAATGCTGATCTGCCTTCTATTCTTCTCAAATCTTAAGGACACAAGCCGTCCTTGCAACTTTTCAAACACACAATCTGTTATTCCAACAGATCTCAGATCAACACCAACAAGACTCACGTCTCCAAGGTAAAACCTTGATACAATGCTTTCATTTTGAAGCACACACTAAAGGCTACCTCAAACCTTCTATTTATGAAGAAACATGAGGACCAAACCCCAATCCNACTAAAGGCTACTTCAAGCCTTCTATTTATGAAGAAACATGAGGACCAAACCCCAATCCTAATACATGTGGGATAAAACACATCCCCGCATCAAATGCAACATAAAACGAAATACAACAATTAATGTATTTGGCTTCATTTTTTCAACAAAATATACACTGTATTTGAATGCCTGTATTTGATACATGTAAAATAGCATACAGATCTCAAAAACTGATAGTTGTCTAATGCTTCATACATGTATTAAGAATGTTTAGAACAACAATGCTTATAGCTTACCTAAAAATATATCCTTAGAAATATTATTTTGTTTTTCATTTGCCATGACTTTCATCAATGACAATTTCTTGAATGCAGCTTTACTATTGTCATTGATACAGTGGTATAGGTTTCCCTCATTTGGTATTTTCATGCCATGCATCTCACAATTTATAGTTCTTAAATTTATCCGATGCTGTTGTCTGGATACTGGAACCATTTTAAGCTGAAAGTACTATCCCATCTATTATAATATTTTCATAATAAAAGTTCGAGTTGTCTGTCTCACTTTATATTCTAGATAGTCCATATTATTGATAATATCTTTTGTGCTAAAGCAGTTGAGTTCTCTGATGAACATGACAAGTGATGTAGAAGTTCGTGCCGCTGGAGGTCTTCTTGCAATGTTACAACAGGATTTGCTGGTTGACACCATTGAATTGAAAGAATACGACACTCCATCCATAAGAATTCAGGGTGTTTCAGAGATTTCACTGTATTTACTTTCTGAAAAACTTGAATATTTCTATATCCATTGGATATCATTAATTTATTTTGAGTAACAAATTCTCTCTATCAAAACTCAAAACACAGGCACAATTTCCTTAAGATTGACTCTATAGGGTACAGTGCCTTACAAATCTTTCAAGTTGATAGGCATCCAAGCTGCATGGGTATAGGAAAAGCCAAGGAAGGGTAGGAAGCACAGAGTAAACTAATTTTATTTGAAGTTTAAAAGGGATGTCTGCTTGATAGACGGTTACTTTCATGTTCCAGGTTTTCTTTATTTGGCATGTTTAACAAGGTGATTACGTGCTACCATTTAGTAATGATATTATGATTTAGCTGTACAAACTTCTTTTTTTTTAATTAAAAAAATTTAGAGCCAGCTAGAACTCCTATGATTGCTCCATTATTATTTTGGATTCTGTTAAAGCTTGCAGTGTGTCACAGCTATGGGTCGACGATTATTGAGGTAAAATAGTGGTTGTCCAAAATTTTTTCATTCAGTTTTTGTAGTCGTTTGTGTAGGTATGGACTTTTCAACTTACTAACATTAAGTGTTGTGATTTAGAAGCTGGTTCCTTAGGCCTATTATAGATCTGGATGTCTTGAATGACAGATTTAATACTGTATCCAATTTTTATGTTTGTTACATTTAATTGTAAAAAGTGCGGTTCCTCTTTTAGCATAAACTTCTTTAATGTGACCAAGATATCTTTTTTTATCCGCTGTGATGAGATGATGGCGACCTTGCACAATTGTTTGAAATCAGTAAAAGACATTCCTTCTTTGCTTAAGGTCAGTGCTTTAATATGTGAAATTCTACATCTGAATCTGGAAATTATGATAAAAAAGACTCAATATGGTAGGGGTTTGCAAATGCTATATATTATATTTTGTGTTTGTAAACTTTTACCTTCATGTGCACCTATACGTTGTTATTGATAATTTTATACCATATTTACTAGCAAGTCCGAATATCTGACTTGCTAGTAAATATTTGTGGCCTGGTGGGCGGGGACCTGGGGGAAGGGGGCCTGTAAAGATTTGTGGGTGCCCCATGTTTTGTGGATGGGGGTGTGTGTGCAGTGGTGGTGGCAACTTAGGACAATTGGATTAACAGGGATCTGTGGCTTTGTTGGCCATATGGCATGGGGTCAGCTGCTTTGATCCAAGCTATACTAATGTACAGCCTTTTTTGGAACTAATACAACTCGAATTTTTTCCAAAGAAAAAAAAAAGTCCGAATATTTGACTGTTAAAATCTTTGAATGTTGCAAGTGCATCAATGTACAGTCCATTGGTTATATTTTGTTTTGTTTTGTTTTTTGTGTTTTTGCAAGACATTTGGAATTGTAAATTCATCATCTGTTGCAAATGATTTCTCAAGGATTATAGAAGGAATAAAAAACATTATAGTTAATGACTAGTTGAAATGAAGTGGGTAATAGTTAATTTTATATTGTAAAATTATATTTATTTAAGTTAAAATCTAAATAAAATAAAAAATAGAAAAAATAAATTTTAAATTTTAAAGTGTACCATCATAGTTAGTTTTAGGACAAGTAAAACAATCCTTAGTAAAAAAGAAGTTTAAAAGGTGAGATAAAAAGATAAAGCTAATAACAACTAGTTTAAAGAACATGAAAAGGAACTTAACGAAAAAAAAGTAGCATAATCATATCTCAAGAAGTTGAACTTGCAGCTGATTACATATAAGGAAACAAGCTTGACAATAGAGCTATATTATCATTAGTGATAAACATAGAGCATATTAAGAAACATTAGAAAAATAAATTAAGTTATTATTAAACATTAAAAATGTTAAAATAAAAAAATATGAACTAAACAAGATTTTAAAGAAAGACCTTTGGATTATTTAATTTTTCCTTAGATTATAGGAAAACTATTTTTTCATTGGTATAACCATTTTTAAGTTTGATAATTGACAATTTTTTTGTCTCAAAACAAGTAAATTGATTAAAAATTGCATCTTGTGTTTTATATAATTTTTTGTTCTGATGGAATATGCTGCTTTGAAACACCAGAAATTAAGATGTCCCAGTTCCTTGTCAACTGCAGATGATTGGAAAGCATTGTCAAAGGTATGTTAAATTTTTCCACTGCTATGCACATGAACAACATGATTAAAAGGGTAGAGAGACTGGAAAATTCTTTGAAAACAAGACCTTTACCAATACTTTTAATCTATCAAATGGAAATCCACCTAATTAGCTTGAAATGACTTATGAAGCATTCATAATTTATTCAAGAAGATTCTTAGTCATTGATTTTATTGGACATTAACTAGATGAATTAAATGGCTGTATACTAAAATACCTTAGGAATGTGATCATGTGTACTTTCTTGTCATCATCATCATGCGAGCCTTGTCCTAGCTAGATGGGGTTAGCTACATAAGTTTGCTTTCATCATTGATCTCTTTCAAGAACTTAAGCTTTATCTATTTACAATTTGATGATATCAGCTATAGTTGTTTCTTTCCATGTCTTTTTTGTCTTCCTCTTAACCGGTTTTTGGCATTGTGATGTGGCAACTGTTTTTTGAGAGGTTCATCATTTGACCTTCTTCAAATATATGACAAAACTATTTCAGGATGTCCTTGTAGCTTATTTACAATAGAAGGCATTCCAAGTCTTTTTCTAAAAAGGGTCATCACCCAAAGGCTTAATGTTCATCTCAACAAGACAGGGTCTTGAGAAGGTTGATGGATAAGTAAAAGCTTAACCTCTTTTTGAGGGTTTGCATCCAAGGTTGAACCAAGGTCTTATGACTTGAGAAATAAGCACCTTATCATTACTCCACGTGATGTTCCCTTATTCCCAAGTTTTTTTTAAAAAATATTTGTATTGTGCAATTTGTTCTGTCTTATAACATTCAACATCTATCTAAGCATTCACATTTCTGCCATATTGATTTGTTGTTCATGCCATGTTTTTAACTGTTCAACATTCAACACCATATAAAATAGTAGACTTGATTACTATCCTTTAATTTTTTTTAGTTTTAGTGGGATTCTGTAATTATATAGAACACCACTAGGTTTTCTCTATTTTGACCATCTTGCCTCAATATTATTTATTATATCACTGTCAATTTCACCATCTAATTGGAGTATTGATCTTTGTAGCGAGGGATGTTTTTGCTTTGAATGTTACTTCTATTTCATTGCTATTCATACATTCATTGAAATTACATTCCATATATTTTATTATCTTATAATTTTCAAGCCATTTGGTTCTAGAATCTATCTTCACTTTTCCATTTTGGAAGCAAACAACATACATTGAGAGATTTTATCTTGTATTTCCTCAATTCATCCACAACAATAGCAAACAAGTAATGGCTAAGCATGGACCATTGAAGCAAACTCATCGTGATTGGAAAATTGGATGTTATTCCACATGTTATTCTAATTCTAGAAGTAGCTTCCTTGTGCATGTCTTGAATGACTTTAATATATTTCTTTGGGATATTTTTTCTTCACAGGGTACCAAATAATATCTTAAGGGATTTTGCTTTGACTTGCTACTTTTATTTGGGAGTATTCATCTTTGTAGCGAGTGATACTTTTTCGTTGAATTGTGGCTTCTATTTCATTGCTATTCATACATTCATTGGAATTATATTCCACATATTTTATCTATCTTATAATTTTTAAGCCTTGTGATTCTAGAATTTATCTTCACTTTTCCATTTTGAAAGTAACAATAGCAAATAGGTAATGACTAAGCATGGACCCTTGATGCAGACTTCCTATGATTGGAAAATTGGAAATTATTCCACATGCTAGTCTCATTCTAGCAGTAGCTCTTTTGTGCATACCTTGAATCACTTTAATAGATTTGTTTGGGATACTTTTTCTTCATGACGCCACGAAATAATATCTTGGTCTTTCAAAACAAGCTACTAGTCTTGAGGACATAACCTCAGCCCTAATGAACCTTTTCCTCATGTTTGTGAGTGTTTTTGTATGTTTTTGAGTGTGTTTGGACAAGTTTTGATGAGTTCCAATCTTTCTGGGATCAAGAGGGGTCAATTTGGAGGTGTTTTGACAATGCAGGAGTTTTTGAGGCATTTTGTTCAAGCAGCACAAAAAATCAAGACGTCTCCAATGATGTCTTAGCAAGTCTAGACGTCTTGGTAGATATCCCTAGCCTTAAAGATGTCTTGGCAGATGTGTCCACGATTGTCTTAGATGTCTATGACAAGATGTCTTAGTTGAGCTAGATATCTTGACATAAATAGGGAAAAACTAGAAAAGAATACCAGAAGGCTAGGAATTCAAAGGGACATGCCAAGGCAGTTGAAAAGACATCTTTGGATGATGAAGAGTCATCTTGAAAGATGAAGAACCTATTTGATGGACAATTGAAGAGTCACCATTGGTAGCAAAAGAGTTATGCCAAAGACTATAAATTGATAGTAGGGGTCCCACTAAGAGTGAAAGAGAGAAGAAAGAGATAAGAGCAAGAGAGTGAGGGGTAAGCTTGAGCGGCAAGAGACGGAGAAGCACTTGAGGGAGAGAATAGCCTAGGATTGGTGAAAGAGTCTCCTATGAGTGTGTGTCTTTTCTTCTTGAGTATTTGATTGTGAAAATTTGAAGGATCATTAAGTGTTGCCTTCAAGTCCTTGGAAGAGTTTGAGTTGAGCTTTCCTCCTCATGTTTGTTGTATTTATCATTTGAGATTATTCTAATTGAGGGAGAATGTGCTTCATTTCTTGTGTTCTTGCTTCTCCAAGCCAATTGAGCTTGAAAGTGTGTGGAACTGGGTTCTATTAGGGTCTAGCTCTTGCCATTCAAGCTCTTGTCTTTGCTGAAGAGTGAAATTTCATTGCACATCAAACTCAAGCACCCAAAATGGGTTGCTCTGCCATTCTTTGCAAACTAGCAAACATGATCATAGTTTGTGCTTCCTTGGCAGATGTTGTTGTGGTTTTCACTTCCTTGATGGACACTGCCATGGTTTGTGCTTCCCTAGTATTGTCCATCTTTTGTGCATGTGAACGGGATTGCTTCTTCTTCACTTTCTTGATTTCGTTTTTCAGAGTTGGAGTAACAACCATTTGCACTTGGAGTGATTGGTTCTTAATGGTGGGGAACAAAAAAGTGTAGGTCATAGTTGTTGTCATTGCAGTCCTCATTGGCTTTTGTGCAAGTGATGGCCTCTTGAACAAAATGGTAACATGTAAGTTCTTTGGTTAGGGTATGGTGCCCTTGGCACACAATGGGCAATATCATACGGTGCAATTCACAAAATCTTGGTTATTATTAGCCAAGGTGGTTAGCAAGCTTCAATTTTTCTAAAGTGCTGATTGGTTGTTTAGTGGACAAATTTTCATGTGATGGTCTCTTAAGGACGTCTCGGCCATCAACATCCTTGTTTTCCTAGAAGGTGTGGTGTTCAAGGTGATTGCTAAAGTGAGGGTTGTGGGAATTGCTATCTATGAGCATGAAAGCCTTGTGGAAGCACCTACCCATTGTTAAAGTGGGACAAAGGATGACATTGATCCAATGTACAAACAACTTTCTCTACAATTCATTGACTTCTTGTCCTTAGGTCAGGAGGCAGATGAGAGTTTGTTGAGTAGGGTTTGTCCTTCAATGTTCATAAAAGTAGTGGCAAAATGTTAGGCAACAAATAATCCATGCACAACACTAAGGCCTTCCTAGGGAATGATGGACCACATAAGAGTCTTGGGTGCACTAAGAAACCCTCCCTCCAATGTAGAATGTTGGCCATCACCTTGTGAGTGCTACATGAAGTACCTAATTATGAGGAAACTTTGATAGATTCAAAAGAGATGCATGAGTCCCAACAATAGCTAGAGTAGTATCTTCACATCATAGGCTACAAGTCACAAAGGTCCTTAGCCTTGATCCTCTTGGTGTTCCCTATCCACCTCATTGACGATGACCATCTTAGTTTCCCCAACTTTACCCCATCAAATTTAGAGAGCCCACCTCCATCCCTCCATCTCGGGTTTCCCATCTGTACCCTACCAAATTTAGAGAGCCCACCACCATCCGTCACTCTTGCCCCTCTTTGCCCTTGCCCTTGAGATTCCCCTCAATGCACCTATCTATCAATACTCATTCTCCTATCTTCAATTCCAGCCTTGACCACATTCTCTCCTTGAGTTTCATGGCTTAGGTCAAACTTGTATGCAAGTATCCTAGTGTGGACCCCACCTTATTGGACCTCCCATTGATCAAGCAAACATGCCTTGGGGAAGGTGGTTAGTGATCATGGATCTTTGAAGCTTTGCTTGGAGCACTTGTGTAGGACCCCTAATAACCACCTTCCAAAAACTAGAACAATTTTTTTTCTTTTCCTTTCAAATCCCATAAAACATAGTATTATACTTACATTAGCAATTAATAAGGATAGGACTCACATGCAATATGGAAAGGAAAAACAACAATAAAATCTGATATACACTAAGCTTGAACACCATGATGGATTAACATGGTTCCAATCTTTGAAATCTTCATTAATAAATTTTTCAGTCTCATATTTTCACATTGAGAGAAATGTAGGCTTGAACAAAAGACCATTCAACAATGATTTGGGACATGACACCTCTCTTAAAAACCCCTCAAAACTGACCCAAAAATGATCAACAAAATATAATATGTGCACTTAATAAAAGATACCAAAAATCGTCAATATGCATAGCCTTATTTTTAATTTTAAAATGAGTATTCAATGGACCCTTTGGCCATCGAGCTATGATACACCAAGTCTTTGCAACCCTACAACATCTTGTAGCCCACACAAAAAGAACACCGAGGTTGGATAAAATGGTGGGGGCCAACACCATCAAGCACCTTCAAGAACTAAGCCCTTGTAGCCCACACAAGAGATCACTAGCCTTGGATAGAATGATGGGGGCCATTTCTTTTATAAAACAAAAATAATCACAAAAACATGAAATACCTAGTGCACATGACACAAGAAAATGCTAACTCATAAGCCCAAAACATGCATACCCAAAATTAGATCCAAAACACACAAGAGACTTCATGCATGACTCACAAATCACAAGAAATCCTACATGCCCTCATGAAATAATCCTCACTTGTCCAAGCCAATACAACTTCAAACACCTACTAAACATTTTGTACAAGAAGGGTTTGGACACCTTTAAAGTTGAACTTGACCAATTTAGAGAGGGAGAATGCACCCCAAGTCTGGGTTGTTGTCCACTCAATAGCCTCAAGAAATTAGCTTCAAATTGCAATTCCAAAGTGCTACTAAAATCTTTTTTGTCTTGTTTTAAGTCATTTTTTAGTTTATATGCTATGAGGCTTTCTAATTTATTTTTGGTCTTTTATTGATTTTCCATATTTCCTATAATTTATCTAGTAAAATTCATTGATACTAATTTTTTTGTCCACCCAACATTTTACATATGTTGAGCTGGTCGTAATGAGCACAAACATGCCATAACTACCATGCGTTAAATTAATATTTTGATTGAATCAAGGAAAATATGGTCCCATCTAGTACTTTTTTAATTGTTTAACATTAAAATCTCAAAATCTAAAGCTCCAATTGAAAAACTAATTATAGATCTATACTCTAGGTGTAAAACTAAGTTAGTTCACCAAATTTGAGTGTGATTTGACAACTTTGAATTTTGATGTATTTTAGTTAATTGAATATTCAATAATTTAAAAATTCTAACTAAACATCAAAAGAAACCATGAATTCACATCATGTTAATGTCTTAATATTATTTTAAAATAATATCAGACTTTGAAATACTGATTCATTAATTACACACACATATATATGTATATGTATATATATATATAAACTTAAAATAATAAAAAATTAGAAATAAATAGTAATATTGCTTGTCACCCAAACAAAGGTCTTCATATTACTAAGAAGCATTAGACATATCTACAAATATATATAAGCTTTAAAACAAATTAAAGTTTAAGTATTTAAGTAAAGTACTAAGGTCACATGTACAAATGTGGGGCATTACAACTTGAATACTATTGCTTGGCCTCTTGCAATGATCAAGTCAGTGACAAATAGTTGCTAAGGATCAAACAAGGGTCCTTCTTAAGTGAAACTTTCTTGATGCCTATGCACATTTGCGGGTTGTGTTGTTGGAACTTCTTTGGATTGGTTTCATGATAAACTTGCAGGTCCTTGATCCCTTTGGCTAAATGTTGCCCTTGGGATGATATTTGCCCTGTGCTATGCCCTCTACATTTTGGGTTGTTGTGTCAATGGGAGTTGTTCTCCTCAATTTTGCCTCTTACTATTTGTGGTTGTTGTCCCCATTGTGTCTTCTATCTTCCAATATTTTCTAAGCTTCTATAGGAATGCTACTTGGTCCACTAGCTTTGCCATTTTTTGTATTAGATAAGGATGCCTTTCAATGGTCTTTCCATTTAGAGTGCTGATATTCTAAGTTACATTCAAATTTTCTGTTGTTGGACTTGTTTTTTAAAGCAATACTTGATATTATGTGTACTTTCTTGAGATGGTCGCATATTGTTTCTTGAAAGCTTTTCTTTTTAATTCATTAACTTTAAAAAAGTCATCACTTGGAGGCTTAATGCTTATCCCACTAAGTGGCGTTCTAGGAGGATATGTAGTTGAGCACAAGCTTAAACTCTTTTTAAATGGCTCTGCCTAGGCTCAAACCTATGCCTTACAACCTGAGAAATGGGCACCTTGCCATCAATCCAAATGATGACCATTTTCAGTTAACCAACTTTATATTGTTTAATTGGAATATCTGATTTCACAATCTACATCAAGATCATGCTGGGAAACATGAAGCTTGTTTACAAGAGAAACAAAATAACTGTACATTGAAGAATTTGGCATATATTATAGGTATGCCTAAATCCTCCATACCTCCATTTTTTCATGGCAAATCAGTGGTCTACGGATGTAATAAAATCTTCTGTTTCAGTTTCAGTTTCATATATGATAAGAACCTAGCAGGCTAGTTCAGCATTAGCTAACTTAGATATTTTCATTGGGTTGAATCTTGTCACTGCATGTGGTTGATAAATCATGTGACAAAATTGCAAGCATGCATATGGGATTGTTATCATTATCCTATTGATGAGCAATGTGTCAGAGTCTTTAATTTTTTTGTTGCCTTGAAAAGTCCTCCAATGATTTGATGTTAAGAGTCGTCTCTACAGTACTTAGTCGTCTGAGGTATGGTTTTTACAGAGCATATTTTCTGTTATATACATAAGAAGAATCTTTGAAGTTGGCATGTCAGAGCGCCAACATGAAGATACCGGAATTATGAAGTTAAATATTGTAAAGCAGGTACTCATACAAAAACTCCCCGAAATTATGCATTTGCTAAAAGCAATTATACAGCTTAATAATTTCATAATAAAGTAGCATGCACAGTATAAAACATAAAAACCGATTCAGGCTTGTCCGCTTCTATGCAGGTGTTTTCACATGTTTCAAATGAACTTGTTCAGGTATATGAGCTGGTGAGTAACATTTAAGTTCTGACGGAGGACAAATAATAGCCTGTTTCAAGAATACATCATAAAGCATAAAGCAAAGAATGTAGACATAGAAAATAACATGATATGTTTCAAATTATATGTTTGAACCATATATAGGTTGCATTTATTTTTAATTTATTTTTCAAATTTTTTATTTTTTTTATTTTTTTCAAAATTTTTATTCTTTTGGTAGGATGAGTTGAACCATATTAGATTCATTATCAGTTGCAATTATATGTTTACGATATGTTATTTAAGGTGAATGGTGTCATTGACTATGGTCAAAATTATAAGACTAAAGAGGGGATGATTGTCAAATCTGGAATTTGTCAAGAGGTATGATCGTACATCATAGGTTATGTCTAGAAACTTTTTCATTCGGTATTGGTGAATTAATAGTAATTTATTTTTAGAAATTTTTAATGAATTTAGTTTTTCATGTTTGGTGGTTAGTGTCGACAGTTCACAAAAAATTGTGATAATTTATTCATTATACAAGTCATTTAGCAATGCGTTTTCAACAAAATAATAATCAATGTACTTTTGTTATCTTAAGGATTCTTACCTTGAAGCTCTAATAGACTGTAATTTATTTGTGATTCAAAAAGTTGGATGAATTGAAGGCAATTTATGATGAGCTGCCAAAATTTCTTGAAGAGGTGTATATTTTTCACATAAACGATTTCCTTATAAGTATAGTTAGCGGATAAAGGTACCTTTCACCGTAGAATGCTGTTAAACAATGCAGCTAACTGAACCTGATTATTTTGTTGCAGATATCATCATCAGAGATGCAACGTCTTTCTACAAAGCATGAAAGTACTTTACGTGGATCTATTGTATACATGCCTCAGATTGGTCAGTTATGTTTCAAAATGCTTCAAAGCTGACCTACCTGTATTTAAATAAATCTCTAGATGCTGAAACTGTTTTTACGTTTGTTGGAAATGGTATTTTAAGCATCAGAACATAAAAGGACACAGGAATGCAGACTTTCTACCTTCAAATTTTGTTAAGCTTTGTTTCCAAAGCAGTGGATTTGTCTTCTATTATTAGGATGAAGCATAATAGTTTTTTTGAAATTTTCTTACAATATGAAACCATATTAGTTTTAAATCTTGGCAAGATTCGTCATTCATGATGAGAAATGAGATGGGAGAGAAGTTATATATACTTGTAGGTAGATTTTATTTGACTATTTAATTTTTTTACACCTTTATATTGGTCTTAACAGGATCAAAGGTGTTCTTTTATTTTATTATTCCGGTCTCGAGATGCTGAAAAGAGTTTAAGTTTTAATTTCTATTTGTATTATAGTTTTTAAATAATTTTCATAGTATTTTATAGGGTGAGTAGAATCGAGGTGTTGCCTAAATCTTTTCAGATTCTTAACCATCATGTCCGATACCATGCTTAGGCCCTTCAATCTTTTATAAAATTTCTACGAATTGTAGTTTTGCACATTCCTTTATATACTATCGTTGTTTCACTGATCAAAGAAACATTATTCTTTTACTAGACTTCCTTGGCTTCCATACACTCTGTTCAAGTTGTAAAGTTTGTTGGTTTCTTTAATTTTATATTGGCAGTGTTAGGCAATTGGGGTATTATTACAAGGGTTACATCTACTATAGTTTCCTTTTGATGTAGAACCTGAAATTAAAACTGAAATTTTATTATGTCTGTAGACACTCTAGATCTCAGTGCTATTTGTATTGCATAGTCGACATATTTGTTCTTCACAAGGAATTTTGAGCCATTTGCTTGTTTCAACTCTTACATGATGAGATCCCATTCATGCTCTACTAATTATACATTGTAAATAATGATGAATAGCAACAAATACATAGTTTGCCTTTGAATTAAGGCCTCCCCTGATACTATTCAAATAGAAATGTTTTTTTCCCCTTATATATTTTCTCAAAATTTTTGAAATACTACTTGTTTTACCAAATTGCAAACTTGCTCAGGATCAGAATAAAGAATGTACTCTTGAATATTGCATTTATTAAGCTATAGAATTCCTTCATGAAGCCATCCTTTATCATGGGTTTACATCATCACTTTTTTGCAATATTTATTCAATGAAGATGCAGAAATATTATGAGTGTAGGCTATAAATTGACAAATAGTTTCAACCTCTAACGACATTATCTCTACTTAAAGAAAAGCATACTATCTTATTGTGTCCATCTCTTCACTTTAAATTCATCAAGCAACAAAAGCTTTTGAATTTCTTCTATTTGTTTTCAATATTTATTTGATAGAGTAGGACCCATACAACACAACCATAAAGATTAGTAGCTTGAACAATGGCATGATAAAGTTGGTTTCAAATATTGTAAGCTAGAATAGATTCCTTTTGATATTTACTTTTTAAAGCAAAGAAGGCTTTCATACCACTTGCATTTCTTTGAGTAATGCATTGATTCCATTTTTAATTGCAAAAGTATTCTAGGCCAAGATATTTGTAAGAGGAAATTATGTCCACATGTTCATATCCTATAGTAAAATTGCATATCTTATTATGTATGCAAAAATCATAATTTTTGTTTATTAGGACATTAAATTTCATTCTTGAATGCCAACAAAAGTCATCAAAAGTATTAAACATTTGCTGCAATCCTTCCATTGAATTTGAAATTAAGGCAACATCATCAACATAGAGTAAAAGTCTAATAGGACTATTTTCAATTGTAATTGCAAATTGAGTTGGTATTTTATGCATTCATTCAACACTCAAGTTCAAGTTGTAAAGTTTGTTGCTTTCTTGATTTTTATATTGTTAGTGACTTAGTGTCAAGTAGTTGGGTTAGTATTGTAGGGGTTATATATAGTTGTTGGTGTGTTGAATGGTCAAAGTTATTAGGGAGTGAGAAATAAAATAATGTTTCATTGTTTTTTTTTTTTGAGAGAATGTTCAGGTTTAAATTACTAGAAAGAAAAGCTAAAATTACAAAATTGGGCCACTAGACATGGCCAACATGGATTTACCTGCGATCAGGGGGAAAACCCCAAGCAACAGTTCATCAAGAAATCGAGGTTTTGGGGTGGGGGTGTGGGGGCATGGGGCATGGGGCATGGGGCATTGGCCCCCCCTGACCCCAAATTCAGATGTCATGGACCCCAAATATATAAGGATGGCTTGTGGTTTGCAAATCATAGGTTTGATCCCAAGGGGTATGTTGAGATAGGTACCACCTGAGAGTAGGGTAAATTTATACATTCAAGGACTATGGTGTTAAGTAAAGAGCTAATTGTAATAAATCATTATCAAATCATTTGCCTATGCATTATGTTATTTCTATGGGATAAACATTGTGGAGCATGTGAAGATTCCTTGTCACAAAAATATGAGAAAGTTGTTGGGGTAGTTATTTTTGCCAAAAAGAAATCTTGGGTAAAGCTTGCTATTATAGATGTGTTAGAAAAAAATGTTGGGTAAAGCAAGAAAGCACTTCATAGCTTGAACGCAAGCTTAAAGAGAGTAATTTTGAGATGAGTTTTAAATCTGAAAATAATTATCAAGATGTTGCAGTAATTGCCAACCTAGGCAAGAGAACAAAGCAAGCAAAGGTAGCAGAAGGGTAAGGGCAGATGAGATCACATCTCAGCATGAGGAGCTTTTGGGAAAAATGAAAAATATGAGACAAATTTTATTAGAAACCTTTAAGATCCACAGGGACGTCACTGCCTTATAATTTGAATTGTTAGATACCCAGGTGAAACCTGTAATGGCGGAAGCGCTAAAACAAAGGTACCATATGGAGATGACGAGGTTGAGGTAGGAAATGTTACAACTGTAGTAGCAATTGGACAGATTAAGTTGACGAATTAAATTGGAGGATGGCTATAGTTCTATGACGATGAGAATGTTTGGTTTCTCGATGTAGCCCAAGAAGCCTAAGATGCAAACCAGAGAGTTGAGTAGGAAATGTATGTACCCCAAGTCGAATTTCATGAGTTGAAGAAACAAACTGCAAAACTAGAAGAACTATTTAAGGAACTCTGTGTGGAAAATAGACAATTTGAGAGTTAGTAGAGAGAGATGCTCTTGAGTATAATCTCTAATAGATTAGGTAGGAACATGCAAATGCAAACTTGGAAATATCTAGGCTAGCATGAGAGAACAAAGATCTGTCCATGCTTAAGGTGCAGAGATTGAGACGGTAATCAGCTGTCGAAATTGTAACATAGCAGAATAAGGCCAAACAGATTGAAATCAGTAAGAACTACTACAAATATTAGGTTAGGGGCTAGAAAGAATTTAGTGAAAAAAATTTAAAAATATTAGGGATGAACTTGCAAACATCCAAAGACAAACTGATCTTATTCCACGGCAACTTGTCTATACGGCCACAAAATAGGACAATAACATTGAAATCAAGCAATGAGACTCAGCTATTGAAGATTTCTAGTATATGGAGTATTCTATTCTGTGATACACTAATTTAGCCTTTATCACATCAAAAACACCTTGTAATGAGGAGGAGGAGAGACTTGCAGGGGCTTCTCTTAGTGTTCATGAAATCACTAAGCAAAAACTAAAGATCGAGAGAGTAGAAAAAGAGCTATATAAAGGTAAGTTAATAGTCTATAGAGAAGTTGTGGAAGAGCTAGCCAAGAGGTGAATAAACTAAATGAATGCAAGTTCCAGTTAAAGAATTTGGAAATTGAGTGACTCATTTTTGCTGCTTGGTTCATGAATGCAATTAAACTCTTCCCAGCGTTGCCTTGTTTATGGGACATTCCAATTCCTAAAGAGATTACACAACATGCATGGAAGATGAGAGGTTTGCAGACAAATGGACAGAAATTATTGTTCCTGAATCAACATTCCAAGAAAAAGGGCAAGTAGCCTATGCCACCAGGATTGTAATTTTCTCCTTTAATTAGTTGTTAATCATTTTTCTAAGTCATGATGTTAATTTTTGTAAAAAGGCCAACTACTTCAAATACTTTTGTAAATGTGGTATTTGTAGTTTGTTAGCTAGTTTAGTTCTGGTTACTTTATAGTTTTTGTAGTTAGACTTGATCCATTTTGTATAACTTGAGCACAAATTTTTAGTTAGTTATGGGGGTATGATGAAGCATCTAAAAGTGATTGGTGAAATGACATGCATACTTCTATGTCAATGCAACCACATGGATGCATACACATTAGAGTACTTAGACTGTGTTAATGCATTTGAAAATATATATAAGCATGTCCTTGGACCTATAGTGTATCTAGTCTCGGTCATTGGAGTCTTTGTTCAAGTGGTTATGCCTAGATATAGCCATATTGGAAAGAAAGCTCATAATTGATACTTGATAGATTGTAACACTTCAACTTTAGTTTTTTTCATATTTCTTGCAATTTAGTTGTAGCAATTTATTTTCAGTATTAAATTTAAAATATTTATATTAATTAGCTATAATGTATTCTTTTATTATTAAAATTAGAATGTAGAATGAGTACCCCAAAACCTCAAGTGCTCAATATGTTTAACTTGGTTCACCTAGTAGTTATTGTGTAGGATAGAGTGTGACATTGAATTGTTGAAGTGGATACTCATTGCACTAGGACCTTACTTCACTTTGCACTTGTTAGATTAATTGGTATTAAATTTTATTTTTTATTATATTTGCCATTGTTTGTAATGGGGATTAATAATACATTGATCATACACCCTAACTCCACTTAATCATATTTTGATAATTACGAGTGTGAGTTGGGAAGCCAACGATGTGTGATTTCACTTCATTGTAATAGGCATATAACGTAATTCTTTTATGGAATTCAAGCAGGTTTGCTGCATGCATTTGTATGTTCATATGGTTGGTGGCTATGAACTACTGATCACCATGTCTTCAACTCATCTTTGCAGAGTTCTTTGTTAAGAAGCCCTTGAAAATAGATCCTCCATCTCTCCAAGATTTCCTTGTTTGAGAACAAAATCCTTTTGTTATCAGACTTCTCACCCTTCTTAGTTCCTAGTCTCACATACAAAAACTTGAAAGCACTAAGTTTAGCCTTGCTCATTGTCTTCTTCTTGCTCACAATAGTGGAAGGACAGTATAAATAACTAAATTTTTATTTATTTTATTTTATTAAAAAAATTTAGGTTTTAGGGAGATGCCCAAATTTAACCCTACTCATTTGCCGATAAATAAACTACTGTATTATTGAATCTCTTGTCCTTGTCTTTTGTTAGCTATGGTGTGAGCATCAAAGTGTTTGGGTGCAAGGAGTGGGATTGTATTGGAGGGTGTCTACTACAAGGGTTTGAAGCAGACATTTGTCTGCTATAAGGAAAAATCTTTTTTTCTTCCTTTTTTCTACCCAGCTATAGTTATTGTGGTGCTACCATTGTATCTATTTGTTTTACTTTCAACAATCCGTTCTGCAAAGCTATATTTTCTGTCATTTATTTTTCCGTTCAACCATTGCTGTTTAGTCTCTTGTTTGATTTTGCTTACATTGTTGCAGTGCTTGTGAAGATTATGATTTTGTATTTCTAATATATGTTCTTTATACAACATTCCTATGTTGAAGGACTCGTGTGAACTTTCCATTATTTTTTAAAAGAGTCATTGCATAGTTGGTCACAAGCTTTTGGCAGTTGCATTGTGGCTAAAGTTGTGGGGACTTGCATTTGTTGAGGAAGCAAGTCAACTAATTGAAACACTACAAATTGTTGATAGAAGGTAGTAGTTGATTAGGAACCCACAAATCACTGACTGGAAGTAGTGGGTTGAAGCACTGTTGTGTCACTTTGAGGTAGTGTGCAATGGCATATATTGGTGGAGTAGATGTTAGACTATTGGGTACCCAAATGGATGATCTTTGTGATGTCTCAGGCACCTGTGGGTGTAAATTCTAGGTTGCGGTTGTTGATGGAGAGTTGTCAAATTTAATGTTGTTGGTCAGTCTTGGATATGTTGTTTTTGCAGTTGCTTGTAGATAACCAAGGTTGGCTGTAGCTTGAAATAGTTTCATGCAATTCAAACTAATGTCTTTTTGCAATCCTGTCTTCTTGGGCATCTCTAGTACCCTATAGGTGGGAAGGGAGTTTTTACTTATTGATATTCATGTCTCATTTCTGTTTTTTTTCTCTCTAAATGGATCTCATTTAAGAAGGAACCTCATCTAGAAGGGAAGGTCTTTGCCAAAGGAACTTGGCATTAGGGTGGGTGTTAATTTTCTTGTTTGTATATGCAGAGTTACAGTAGAGAGATATTTATGCACTATTTTGTAGGATAGTGAATAGATGTCGGGTACTGATGTTAATAGGATGAGAAAATCGTAATTGATGTTGCTACTTTTGTTTCACATGGGTTACTATTTTAGATTTTGAATATGTTATTGTTTCTTTCCAATGTTACTGTTCTATTTTACATGGGCTACTGTTTTTGTTCTTATGCAGGTTACTATTTATATTCTTGCACAAACTCGTATTGTTTTAGTTGCATGCACATATACGGTTTATTGGCGGTATAGATTACTGTTCATTGAGTGGCATGAGTTGCTGTATATCATCATTGCTAGTACTGTTAGACTTGCTGGTGAAAATTGGCATGAGTTATTTCCTTCCTTCACATTCCATGAAAAATCTTGTGGATTGCGGTATGCATGTTTTGAAGAGTGGTATGAGCAACAAAGTTGTTGCCTTTGTGGTTTGTTGATGTGAAACCATCATCATTGGTTTGTGCCTTGGGATGATTGAGAGGGTAAAATTTAAGCTGAAGAAAAATTTAGAAATGTCAAACCTTGGCTTATTGCGTTATTTTTTTGGGGTTTGTAATCTAGCAAATGGAAGAAGTGACATTAGTCTGACCAAAAGTATGCAATGAAGCTTGTTGAGAAATCAATGTGGGGAGGTTAATCCAAAACATATTCCCTTGGTTGCTTGGCCTAGAAATCCAGGAGGAGTGGGAATTTTCAAATTTGTGGATCTTATTTTGATGGGGCAACAACAACTTATGCATTGATTGACACACTGAGGTTCAGATGTTCTGCCAATGGACAACCACACACGGGACTTAGGACTGTGGCGTGTCCTCTGTCGCCATGTCCCATGGATGAATCAACTTGTGTTGCAACACGTATCACTGTGTGAGCTTATTAAGTTTCAATATCCAATGGTTTTGGGATGGTTAGTGGTGTGGCAGGGGCAACTGCCAGAAAAGCTAAAGATTTTTCTTTGGCTTGTTAACCATGGGGTGCTGCTAGTATGTGTCACCCTTCAACAAAGAGGATTACACATTGAAGACATGTGTCCAACATGCAAGAGGTTAGCGGAAATGTGGGAGCACTTTGCTTTTGCTTGCCCCTTTAGTCGGGTTGTGTGGCAAGTAGCTTGTTTACCTGTCCCCATCCTTTTAACGGGAGACTCTTAGGCCACGACCATCCTTTGGTGCTTGTGGCATGCACGAAATAATCTTATTTTTTGACAGGTGCCTCTTCCTTAGCCAGCCAACATCACTGTGGAAGGTTTTAGGTTATGGAAAGAAGCTTCGATGGCGATGGAAGCCATGTCAATGTTTGAACTCTCGTGGGAATGGTACCAAAACAATCCTGCATTGTGGGATCTAGTGCATTCATGGGAATGCCTACTTCCCAAGCTTGTGGGGAACTGACCTTGTTAAATGGTGAATATTTTGCCAACTAGCAAGGTACCTTCATTATGTTTTGTGGGGTCAGGATTGATCTTACTAAAGATGTGTTGGCTAGGGTGTTGGGCTTGCTTGCCATCGGTGACAAGATTCTGCCTGTCACATGTGGGTTGCAGGAAGCACAAAGTTTCTTTTTGGGCCATATCCTGAGAACTACCAGTGGTCATGTCCTACAATATACATTTCCTGAATTTTGGTAGTTGGTAGCAGACCTAGTTGAGAGATTCTTTGTTCAGTCAAGGAACAGGTCTAGGGTTCAATGAGTGCATTTTGCATTCTTGCAATGCCTTCGGATGGGTTGCCAAGTGAATGTTCCTAAGTTCTTTTTGGCTTCCCTAAGACATTGATAGACGGGTAGACATTTGTGGTTAATTCTTGCTCTGTGGCGAGTGGCGGGGGAAGCTCCTTGGATGGGTCTTTTAGGGTCCCTGGGTCAGGCCATCTACTATAGATGGAGGAAGCCAATGGGTAGTCTGATGGATACCCTGAATGCAATGGTTGTTTTGGCCCTCATGGCTATGGGAAGATTGATTGTTGAGATTGGTATTGCTATAGGTGAGGGTGAGGGTGAGGCTGAGGTTGGTCTTTTGGGATTGCAGACGCAACTGGCATTTGTGCGGGAGGAGGTGGTCTTGGCTACTCGGGCTAAGGAAAGCTGGGTGTGGCATGCTAAATGGGAGGTGTGAGAAAAGATGTTTCAACACCAGATGCATGAGTTGCAAATGTGCTACAATGCCAAAATAGAAGAACTGCAACGACAATGGCTTGTAATGGAGGCTCGGGCTTAGGCTGCATTGGAAGAGAAAATTAGAAATGAAATCAGGGAGGAAATGGAGAACGAGGCACATCATTGAAAAGTGCAAGAACAAGAGGCTGAGGAGCAAAAGGCCAACAAAGCTTAAGAGGATGTTGAGCGGTAGGACCAATTGTTATGGGGTCATAAGCTGAATACCATTGCTTGGTTGCAGGAAGGGAAATGCCCATACACACAAATGCACATCAATTGAGAGACGTTGTGGTAGGAGTTGCATTGTCATATTTGGCTTACCTTTGCAACACTCCACCCAGATGGGGTGGGGTCGGCTGTTGAACAGGCTAGAAAGGTGGAGGCCTTTAAAAACTTCCAGGAAGCAGCAACGTTCATTTCTATGGAGGAGAACCATGCGTATCTGGATGTGCTGCACACACATCTTATTCTGCATTGCCATTGTGACAGGTTGCCCCGACACCCGTAGGGGTGGGGGATCTTGGTTTTTTTTTGTCGGGGTTGCCTCGGTTGGGTTTAGGGGATTTGTTTTTTGGTTCGGTTTGGACTGTTTAGTTTTCTGTTCCCTTCTTGGATTGTTTCTTTTCATTACATCATTTAATCTTCAAGCTTTCATTGTATTGCATGTCAATGAGTTTGTTATCGTTTCTGCAGAAGTTTTCTAGGGTCGCTTGTGGCCATTTTAAAGTTCATGGGGTTGTTTGAGGCCATTTTTTGATCTTGGGGTTGTGCACCCTATGGTGGGGTTTTGTTAGTACGCCGTTTAGGCTGTAGGCCTTCCTGGTCTGCTTTTTATCCTTTGTAAATATCTCTTTTTTGATAATACATTCCTGAAAGTTTTTCCCAAAAAAATAAGAAACATATTCCCTTGGATCTTGTAGTAAGTCTTCAAGGATGGTTTAGAAGAGGCTAGGTAGTATGAGTACAGGGGGGGTGGGGGGGGTGTGGGGAGTCTTTTTTATCTCATAAACTCCCAGCCTACTACACTGTTTGTAGTAGGCCTATTGTTTTGTCACCTCCAGCAATTACTAGTTACATGCATGAAGGAAACCTCACACGTATTGAAGTTTCAAATGGGATTCCCGTAGACAAGAGTAATAATTTTCAAATTGTTGCATTTTTTATGCTGATTGGGCTGGTTGCATTGATGACAGAATGTCTATCATTGACATTGTAATATAGTTAGGATCAATATTTAAATTTTTAAATGTTTTTCCCCTCATCCTACTGACATAGAGGCCAGAAGCCTCATTTCATGTAATCAATCTATCATAGTGAATGCTTCATGGGAGCATGAACAATTCTCTTAACTCTTTTGCTCACATTTTTCCTTTTAAATTTTATTTCATTTTAGTTACTCTCTTGTTCTTTGTGTATTACTTTGTTTCTTCAATGTGGAAGAGTCTTCTCGTTCGAGCGTTTGAAAATTTAAAAAGAAAGGCATGCATTTCTATTCTTCACATGAGATCTTGATCCATTCCTATCACTTGTTTTTGCATGCTTAATATTTACTTCTTGTTGCAACTAGTGGTTTTTGGTTGGATGGATTATCTTATATCTTACAATTTTATGGGTATTTGGTTCGTATTCAGGGGGTTGACCCTTGGGTTGTAGAATCAAAACTACTTGACTATATGTAACCTAGGGCACATGGCCAGCATGATGCTTTTGTAGAATTTAAGCAAAAATATAATGGTATGTTAGATTAGCATATCCCTTGGAATCAAACTTGTGACTTGCAAACTACAAGCTACATGCTCTAACCAAGAAATTTCTTACTAATAAGGATCGACTCGTAGTCATCACACCTCTCCATTATGAATCTTAACTATGTACAATAATGTTTTTAAAAGGCCAATCTTGCTGTCGTGTTAAGGTAGGTGTAGGGTGGAGAGACACAATAACTCCTTAATACCATTCTTAGGTGCCTAATGAAGTACTGATGAAATTCAAATTCTGATTCTATGTGATTTTGGCTCAGGATTTTATGAAGTTTTGAGTGATTTTGGGTGATTCCAAGTTAGGTTTTGTCAATAGAATTATTGAAATCCTATTTTTTAAAATGTTTTTTTTTTTGAATATCGTGATTTCAAATAATACCAGGTCATGATTCTAGGTGATATATGATCTTTAAAGTGAAAAGTCAGTACATGATTGTATCCGCATGTTAGATGTATGGTCTACATATTGGTATACATGCTTTGATGGCAGCTTTATAGCACATCATATTCGTAGGATTATGATGACATTTCATACTGAAATTTTGCATAGTTTCCAGTGTTATTTTGTTACAATCTATACTAATACAATTTTAAAATTAATATTGCATGGCCTTTGCCCACAACTAATAATTAATGCTGTTTTACTTTTACAGCAGTGTGCACGTGCATCAATTACCAGCCATGTTAAGTGTTGGAGCCGGTGAACTCATCTGACATGGGACATTAATTTCACATGGACCCAACATGAAACATTCTTTGGACCCCGTAGTTTTAACTTTTTGTGTTGTATTACATAGACTCGTATTCTTGCTTTAAATCAAGTATGTAGATTAGACACGTTGCATACTTTGCTAGTAAAACGGATGACTCAACCTTAGTAACCAAGCCCTCAAATATTTGGAGAATGCAAACATGATGAATTGGCATGTGTGGCATTGCAACAATTGAAGAGACCAAAAAAAAAATATAAACAAGTATGGGAAAATAATAGACCTTTACAGTTGTCAATTCATTCATCATATTCTTAGTAACTGCTTGCTACTTCTATAGATCTCCAGCTCCTAATTTTTGAATGCAATATTAAACGTTAAGCTGAATCTTAATTGTAACTTGTACCTTAACAACTCTTATTTCCCTTTTCTAATATTCTGTAGTTTTATCAGAATTTGTTTCAAGGCAAAGGAGAGCTGGTAGGGTATCAGAAGGACAATGATAACATTCTCATCTCCTTTGATGACACGAGGTAGGTAATTAAAAGACTAACCTTAGGTAAAGTAGCCAATGCAGTCGGATTGTATGGAGAAATGTTGACTTGGGGTGGACCTTTAGTATGGTAGACAGTTTGGAAAAATCTAAGCCATGCTCGCCAACTTGGTTTGGATAAAGAATGGTGCACTAATAGAACTATTTTGCCCTTCATAAAAGGAGATAGATGTGAGTTAAATGACTATAGGTTGATTGTAATTATCAATATTGTTGCCAAGGTGTTGGGAAATATTTTTGAGATGAAGATTGGTAGATATATAGAAGAAAAAAATTTGCTAGCAGTTTTGCAAGTTAGGTTTAGGCATCACCATTCTCCTATGGATGACCTCATCACATTTAAATATCTCATTAATTGTGCAAAAGGGGAAAATAAAAGAACTTTTGTTTGCTTTGTGGATTTCTCTAAAGCATATGATTCAGTTACTTGAAGTTGTGGAAGCAATTACAAGACATAGGTACTCCTCCATCTTTGTTATTTGCTATTTAAAGTCTTTACCAAGAGGTATATATATACAGATCACAAATCACCACTTCCATAAAAATATTTTATTGCATAGTGATATTGCAGTGAAACAAGGTTGTCCTCTTTCACATACACTTTTTGATATTTTTATTGATGAACTTAAAGAGTGGATATAGAAAATTCTAGGTAGATACTCTATTAAAATTAATGATCACTCTATGAACCTTTTGTTGTATGTTGATGATGTAGCTCTCATCTCCAATTCTAAGGAAAGCATGTAATAAATGTTTATGGTTTTGGATAACTTTTGCCAATAGTCATCAATAAAAGTTAATGTGCAAAAAACCAAAATTATGATGTGTAGCACTAGGAATAATGATTACTATTTCACTATTGGAAAGGACCAAGTAGATTGGACACCAACTTATAGATACCTTGTTATGAATCTTTCTTACAATTACAAGTGGGAGGTGTGCATCGAAAAGATAATTGCTAGCGGATTGAGAGCCTTATTTGATTTAAAAAGAAAATGTCAAAAGGAAGCTATCTTAGCTTGAGAAATTAGAAAATAGTTGTTTTGTTTTATTGTACAACCAACTCATTTACATGGGTGTGCAATATGGGGTCTTGGACTTGTTAGCAAATATTGGAAGAAACTAGAAGTTCATAAGCGTTTTTTTGGTAAAAGAATTTTGGGTTAAAAGATAGGTAAAATATGATTCATTGCTTCTTGAAGCAGATATGATGCCTTTAGAAATAGAAACTCTTTTTCAATTTACAGCATATGTTCATAGTCTATCTTGTAGCATAACAACCAAATTTGTGAAGGAAGTCTTAGTTGCTACACAATAGAAAGGGTGGTTCCATGAGGGAATGATTTAACTCAAAAAATTGAAAGATTGAGATGGAGATTTCACATTGTAATATGAGGCAGCTCCATAAGAGTATCAGAAACAATACACTTTTGCATATCTGGGGTAACCCAGTAGGGGAGACATCGACCAAAAAACAACTTATTTATTTGCTCCTATATCCTATCACCTACAATGTCAAAATAGCCAAGCAAGATTAAGCTCCTATTATTTTAGAATTAAAATAGATATATGGGTCTAGATTCCAAGAGAAGAGAGAACCTGTTTTTTTTTTTCTTTTTGAGAAGTAGTCGGACAAATTAACATTAGAAAAATTAATATATATAGCAAATCCCTGCCATTAGACAAAAAGTAGTTAGGGGGAGAAACCTCCCAGTTCTATAAGAGTATCAGAAACAAGGCACTTTTGCATATTTGGGGTAACCCAGTACGGGAGACATCAACAAACAACAACTTATTTATTTGCTCCTATATCCTATCACCTACAATGTCAAAATAGCCAAGCAAGATTAAGCTCCTATTATTTTAGAATTAAAATAGATATATGGGTCTAGATTCCAAGAGAAGAGAGAACCTGTTTTTTTTTTTCTTTTTGAGAAGTAGTCGGACAAATTAACATTAGAAAAATTAATATATATAGCAAATCCCTGCCATTAGACAAAAAGTAGTTAGGGGGAGAAACCTCCCAGTTCTATAAGAGTATCAGAAACAAGGCACTTTTGCATATTTGGGGTAACCCAGTACGGGAGACATCAACAAACAACAACTTATTTATTTGCTCCTATATCCTATCACCTACAATGTCAAAATAGCCAAGCAAGATTAAGCTCCTATTATTTTAGAATTGAAATAGGTATATGGGTCTAGATTCCAAGAGAAGAGAGAACCTGGTTTTTTTTTTTTTTTGGAGAAGTAGTTGGATAAATTAACATTAGAAAAATCAATATATACAACAAATCCCTGCCATCAGACAAAAAGTAGTTAGGGGGAGAAAAACAAACCCACCACCCACCCCCACCCCCAAACCTCGTTGAACAAAAGGGGCCACCTAACCATGGCCCACAATGCAAAAACCCTGTGTCGAAAACCCTTGGCAAAACAAACTGTGAATTGGCATGCACAAACAAAACTGGGCCCAGGGCCCCTGCAATGCATGAAAGCCCATAAAACTTGGTTTGCAAATAGAACCAGTCGCAAGAACACTAGAACACCAAAACATTACAGCCAGAGAGGTAAATGATTGCAGGCACAATTGGCCTGCACCTGGTTGTGAATTTCATTGATCATGGCATGACACCTTTCAAAGGTAACAAACACAGCTGCCTCTTGGAACTCCTTGATAGTAGCAGCCCTCCGCACAGTCTTTGAAAAGAGAACCTATTGTTTATGCAATCAAAGAGCAATTGAAGATGAGGATCACATATTCCTGGAATTCCTATTCTATTGCAAAGTTGTTACAAATGGCAAATTGTAGCTAATACTTTATTTGAGCTTTTTGAAATAGCACCAAGGAAACTTGGTAACTTTATTAATGAAGTGTTTGCTACACATACTATGTATATTTCTTCTTTCTAATAGATCCTAAGGGTCTCTAGAGATAAAAAGCATTTCAGTTTCACTTATGCAGCTCATTACACAACTTTATTTATTGATATCAAAATGTTTCTGTTTATGAATCTTCTGGAATTTTTCTTTCTGCAAGTATCTTATTAAGAAAGTTTGTCAACCGGATGATTCCTCTTTCACACATGGCTCTCCATAATTCTATTAGTAGACTACTGGGCCCATTGCTATGCTTCTGTTTTGGAGATTTAACCTATAATCCCCACATTTAGTGAAGCTTCTTCATTTCAATCAGAGAAACGTCTTTATTTTGGCAATGTTGCTTTTCCAGATACTTGTTATTTCATCATCTTTAACTAGAACCCTTTTTTCGATTTAACATTGCAAGATATAACATCTAGCTTGTTGCTAACCATGAATATGTTTTATTTTTTTGGAATGTTAACAATAACCTGTGAAATTTCACATTAGAGTTTTAGTCTTTTTGCTTCATGTTTTCTTATTCTGGTTTCAGGCTACCTTATGTGCCTTTCTGGGCAAAAACTTGATGAAAAGGATTTGGAAAGCTATCAAGATATTGAATTTGCTGTATGCTAAAGCGTATATGCTATGATGATTTCGCATGCCATGAATACATGTTTCTTTTTTTTCTTGAAGTGTCATGCGTAGTTATTATTGTTTGGTATCCTTGTTAGACAATATTATACTTACTAATTGCATTTCAAGTGCAGTTTTCTGGTGGAGATAATGAGCAAGCAGCATACTTTTATCGCAGTTCACTGACAAAAGAACTGGATCTTCTTTTAGGAGATATTTACCATAAAATATTAGGTATTCAACTGTGCTCGCATAATTGTCTCATTAGCATTGGAATTGGATAAAAAAATCAAGGACTTTACTTTTCATAGAAATGCATACATTGAGTGATGAGGACTCTATCTAGGGATTACAAGCCTTTATTCAATGAAAGATAGAAAACTTTTAGTTTATGTTTTAATGATATTCTAGTTAAATTCTGTGTTCTTTATCTAGGTGCATGATTTGGTTAAGGTATGTGGCTTTGCTTCTTTTGAGTCACATATTTGATTCTAACAGGTCACCGCTGTGATATACAAGCATCGTGAAAAAATATTGTTGAAACTGAACTGGTCCACTAGATTTTATTGGGTCTCAGATGTATTTAAAAATAGTTTCAGTATATTCAAATTGAATCACAACAGAACAGTCTTTACTTTAAGAAATTTGCAAGAAAAATTAGAACATATAGAGTTAGTGGTTTTTTCCCTCTTTAAACTAGGGATATCTTTTTTATTTTTTCAGAGAGTGATCATGAACACATCTAGTGAGAACCACCCAAAAAAAAAAAAAAAAAAAAAAATCTTGTAGCTGCCTACAAAATTCATAGCTGTGATAGATACCCCAAACAGCTTGTTAACATGCAAATGTGCAGATAGAAAACAAATATACGAGCTAAAATTTGTAGGGGAGTCGGAAATCAAAAGTAGAAAAATATGAATATGAGAAACCATTTAATTATAGAACATGCTCAGGATTAATCATTTCACAGTATCATTTATTTGACTTAAAATGTTTTGTCATTTTATATTTTGAATTGTTATAAGTTTATTTAATTGTTAACATTGGGTGTTTTGGATTGTAAAATGATGTAGTTTGCAACTGCATGAATAATCCCAGTTTGTAAAGCTTAGCAATAAACACACATTTTTCTTCTTTTGAACATATATTTTTTCTTTTTTTATTTTGGCTTTTTCCTTGTTGGAACGGTAGGATTCTAAAATATCAAGAAACATACTGATGTTTAGAGGTCCTGATTTTTTCATGGTATCTTGAATTACCTTTCTTGAATAAAAGATCATGTTTTATGGCAGTTTACCTCAAAATCCTTACACTTCTGGATATCTCTGGTCAACAAATTGACATTTCATTTAATTTCTGTGCATCGCAGCTTTCAATTTTTTGAAATATTTAATTAAGTTTATGTTAACCTAGAATAAAACTGTAAATTCGATGCAAGGGATAAAGGGTTGCAGTTACTCTGGTGCTGTGCAATAAATTTCAAATGTTCCCGACTTACTGATTCCTTATTTTGTATTTATTTTGCAACTATTCACTACATAAGCTTAAGCACCCAGAGAAAATAACAATCACGTTTATGTAGATTTGGAGAGAGCCATAATAAGAGATTTGGAGTTGCGGATTCAACCATTCTCAAAACATCTGCATACTGTAGCAAACTTTGTTGGGGAGCTTGACTGGTAAGATAATTCTATATTAATTTCTGTGTAACTATGAATACATGATAGATGATCAGAAACATAAAAAATGCATTCTCATCACCTTCTTACACTTAGAGATGTTTTTTTTTTTTGGAAATTTAATAAATCTATCCATTTTGGGTACTTTGATTGTTAATGATGTTGGAGTTTGTTTTCTTGATGAAAATGGAGGGTTGCAATGGTTTAAATTGGTTTGAATCAAGAAATTTTTTTGCTTATTAGTGTCTTAGCTACCTATGAAAATTCAAGGATTGAAGCTAGTAGTGTTGTATTCCCAGCATGCTTTCTTTGGCACTAGTTGCACAACAACATAAATATGTCAGACCAGTGTTCAGTACAGAAGACAAAATTGAGATAACAAATGGAAGGTATAACATGAACAAATGGCTCTTGAATGCTCCAAATTGAGAATGAAAGCACACCGATGTTTTGTAATATAAGTACTAATTTTTTTTTTCTTTTTCTTTTCTTTTAAGGCATGTTTTACAGGAGATGATTGTTGAGACGTTTGTCCCGAATGATACAAATATTGCAAATAAGGGTCAGTTTCAAGGACATTGTAGTTTTATTTTGTTTTCCCGTGGAATTTTGTTGTCAGACCTAGATTGACGTCAGACTCAATAAATTGCATCTTTCTATTAATGTTCTTTGCAGGTAGAATCAGTGTCATAACTGGGCCAAACTACTCCGGAAAAAGCATATACATTAAGCAGGTATTATTTCATTTATCCAAAATGGCAAGTTCATGCCACGGTAAATTTTTACTCTCAACAGAAACAAAAATACCTTGATAGTTTACAGCTTGTGGATAAGTGACACTTGTCAATCTACCTGAATAGTACTTCATTTTTTACGGATCATTCTGAATATGTTCTAAAAGTGCTGGGTCGGAGTTCGGAGTTTGCTAACTCTACAATCTGTATGATGTTCTTAGATGTAGAATTTTGCCGAAAGGTTTTACAAGATTTGTGTGCAATGGCCGTACTAAAGTGCATGTCTCATATGTAATGGAATTTCATTGTCATAAAATGTAAAATGTAATCAATTTTGAAAGTGTAAATACTAGAGAAAATAATATCTTGCATTTATTTATTTTTACGGTTTTAATTATTCCTGTAAATTTTTCTTTGAACTTCAGAAACAACTCAATATTGAACTTGAATAACTTGCTTTATTCTAAATTATTCTGATCGTAATTGTGGTTTAGGTTGCTCTTATTGTATTTTTATCACACATTGGAAGCTTTGTTCCTGCAGATTTTGCTACAGTTAGTATCACGGACAGGTAAAAGAATGCTATAATTAATCACGTTCTAATCATTATAGTTCTAGAATATTCACTTACTTAGCTTTGTGTTGTCACTAATTCTCAAAATTTGTGACAGAATATTCTGTGGCATGACTATCAAACATACAGTTACAAGCGAGCAATCAACTTTTATGATGGATTTGCATCAAATTGGAATGATGTTAAGGTAAAACCAAATGTTTTAATAATGTATTATTTTATTCGTTCATCCGTTAATAGATATTTTAAATCTGTTTGATAATTCTTGAAGTATATTTGCAAATGCCCATGACACAGGCATGCAACTTCAAAATCTTTGTGTTTAATTGATGAATTTGGAAAGGGAACCCTAACTAGAGGTTGTACTTTCCGTCCTATGAAATATTTTAAAAATTATATATAGAAATTTTTCTTACCATTTTCAAGAATTTCTTTTCTTCTGATTACCTTGTTAGATATAACACACGTTTTTTCCCACTGTTGCAATTTACAGATGGCATTGGACTTCTTTGTGCAACATTGAAATACTTTTCCAATTACAGAATCCCACCCAAGGTATTCTAATATGATCATCTTATTTTCTACATTTTGAAAAAATTCTTCAAGTGCATATGTGATTTGTGATTACAATATGCATATTTTATTTTAAGGGAATCTCTCAGGATTCAGGGTAAGTTCTTAGTTGTTAAAACTTTATACATATAAAAGAAAACCGTAAGGTGTATTGTTTATTCTAAGTAACTGCCAGTTATTGAAATGTAACGGTTACTTAACAGTTGTTACAAGTTGTAATCATTATTGGCAGCTAACTTATCATATGTAACCCCAATATGTAACTCCCTAACTTGTATTATTTAATTATTGCCACAATCCTTGTTTAGTATGTAAGTCACTATATAAGTGATTGGTGAGAGGATGGGGAATGGCAATGGCAGGGGAAATAGTGAACAAGTGAGAGAGTGAGCAAGGCATCAACAATTCAAGGCACTTTTCCATTGAATGTGTTCTCCTCTTGTAATACTTGGTTGGAACTCAGGCTTGCTAGGAGCTGAAGCCATTGCTAGGGTTTTTGTATGTTTTCTCCAGGATAATTTTTTGTGTTCTTGGTGCATTTCTTCCAATTCCATAATTGAATTTCTATTTCTGCTGCTTGCTATTGCTTTATTATTGTGCTTAATCAGGTCGAAATTAACAAATAAAACCATATGTTAACTTGCTACCAACTGACCTGACGGAAAAGGTTGCATAACCTATTGAGTTATTGAAATTTCATAGTGCATTATTTTAATCAATTCATCTCTGAAGATTCAATTGAGTATACTTTAAAACATGTTTTTGTTAGCATACCATACATGATATATTTAATCTGAATTGCAGGTTTTAGTTTGCACACATCTTAGTGAACTGTTTAACGATGGTAACTTGTCTGAGGTAAGTCAAATGCTTAAATTCTAGTCAATCGTATTATTTGACAGAGTCAAAAAAATTAACTTGTTAAAATATTTTCAGTCTGATCAGTTTGCATTCTATACCATGAACATTCTTAAACACAACCATGCGTTTAAATTCTTGTAAATCGTATTATTTGACACAGTCAACTACTTAACTTTTTATATATTCAGTCTGATCAGTTTGCATTCTATACCATGAATGTTCTTAAAACACAACCATGCGTTTAAATTCTTGTAAATCGTATTATTTGACACAGTCAACTAATTAACTTTTATATATTCAGTCTGATCAGTTTGCATTCTATACCATGAACATTCTTAAACACAACCATGCCGGGAGTGAGGAAGAAGATATAATCTTTTTGTATAGGTACATGCTTTGAAATAATGAATAGACTATTTTTAGCAAGTAATAATGTATGGTTTTAGGTTCTTGTCATTATTAACATTTTCAGTTTTTTTATGTTATACATTTTAGATATGATGGCCTGATTTTCTGGTTAACAGGCTTATTCGTGGTCATGCTGTCTCCAGCTATGGTAAATAACGTCTCTCTAAATACAGAGCTATGTTTTATGTACTTTCAATGCCATGTGAGATTTGGGGATTGTTTTTCTTTAATCTGTGGATTTGCAGATATATACTATTAAAAGCTTGAACTCTGTTGCAGCCATAGGGTGGGTTGTCGGAACCCGAACTACATAACTATACCCTTCGGATATATTGCTAACGCAAACTTTCATAATCTTTTTATTAAACATAATTATGTGTCAGATGAGTATAACTTTCAGAATCAAACCTGTATCTGTTGCAATTGAGCCTACGACTTGCAAACTACAAGCTGAATGTTCTAACCAAGCAATGCCTCATTGACAAATAAAATTAAAATTTGGTTTTTTAACAGGTCATCTTTATTTACTCCACACAAAATATACATTGATCTCATTTTGAATCTGTAGTTGCAAGTTAGTGATCATAATTGCAACCTAGCAACTAATATGGTTAAGAGGTAAAGAAATGTAGTAGTAGCCATAGAAATCAATGAAGTGAATGCGGTGTATCATTTTGAAACAGCTAGGACTCTGCAACTGGAAGGGAATTGAAATGAAAAAAGAATTCATGAGAACCGTTCAACTGAAATGAAATAACAGTAAGGGGAGCACTTCGGCTGGGAGCTGTAACAAGTGACTCACTTGTTTCACTCACATACTATCTGCGATTCTTTGATCCATATTACATTTTTCTTGACAAGGTTTGTAATCAACTGTTCCATTTTCATCCACATGGCTAAAACTTTATAAATACAAGCAAGAGGTCTGCTTTTATTAAATGAGAAAAATCCTATGTTAGAGAATAAGGAGAAATAAAACCAGATCCTGCAAAACTCGAAGTTACATAAATGATAAGCCAATCACGAAATGTACGATCATGATATCAAGTTGGCATGAAATGATCTGGTCAACTAAAGACCCTGGCCCTAAAAGCCCAGACCCAGAGTACAACGTTCTTCCATATTTTTCACATATAATCCTTTACCCTAAAATCTGTCCTGAATCATTGACGCAGGTGTACATAGCTAACCGTATTGCATCAGCAAATAGTGTTTCATTTCAAGTTGATTGTTCTGAAAATCTGTTATCATTATCTTAGCCTTGTCTCAACAAAATAAGTTTGATTACATGAATTCTTCACTCTTTAGCCATTTGCCTCTATTAAGAGCTAGATTCTCTGGCTGATTTCTGTAACTGTTTTTCGCAAATGCCATATCATCCGTAGAATCTGAAGTAGAACTCATCCATGGGATTTGACAGCATGGTTTTACAGCTGACAATGTTTTACAGCTGGCTGCTAACGTCATGTTAACCCTCCTCAGCCCTCTTTTTGCAACTGGGTTTGAGAACCTGATTGGTGCCTGAAAGGTATTTTGCCAATGCCCTTTGGACATGAATCCGTTGGATGTAACAATAGTTACATGCAAGTCACCGTTCGTGTAACAAATTGTTACTAGTGTTCCACAGGTTGGGCAAAACAATTGTTATGAAATCACATTTGAATTGCAATCAAGGTTATTGCTGCTTGTTTAAATGAATAGGTCCATTAAATTTGTGTTGAAATTAATTTCTACATTAAATAAGATTCTAAGTAACGGTTCATTGTTTGCAGGGTTACGTTGCGCAGAACTAGCTGGTTCGAACATTTCAATATTGTTCAATGTTTATGTTTCTGGAATGTAAACTTGTCTTTGCCCTGACAGTAATAACAACTAATACACAGGCGTTCCGGTGGACATAATCAAAAGGGCAGCATACGTACTGTCGAACATAGGTCAAAATCGGCCGTTGGATCGCTATATCAACAAAAATCTCGATGCAAAAGAACAACAGTACAAGGTATTCATATTGTCGAAAACCAAGTATCCCGCTGTAAATTTCAAATTTATATTATAGTGTCACTTATTTTCTCAAACTGCAGGACACCGTGAAGAAATTCTTGGAGTTCGATTTTGGAAATGGAGATTGCAAAGCCTTTGTAGACGATATACTCAACCCTTAGTTAGTTCGAAGATCCACAGCACAATTAACTCTTCGTGATTGTATTCCTACGGTGATGCAGCGTTTGTTATTTTCGTGTTCAGCATAGAAATGAACGTTACAATGACGGTTCTCACAGATACAGTATTTTTTATGATTTTGTAACCAATACGAAACAACTTTGTTTGAATCTACGCTTTTGGTTTAAAATTTCGTGGACCATGCGTTACGCCTTGATAAATAATCCGTCGTCACAATGATTGTAATTTAAAACAAACTGGAATATGTCGTACACATCTTGACAAATAATACGTGGTAACACTGTTTCTAGTTTGAACTTAGTACCATGCATAATTTCTTATCACTTGTAACGAAACGTAAATTACCTCGAAGCTAGAGAGAACAGCCGCAAACTACGATATGCATCGTTGCGATCGTGCACTTGACGAAGCATGGCGCAGTACTTGTTTTTGAAGTTATTAGACGTACGAAGGAGCACATAAATGTAGAACTTGATTTTATTTGTATTTTATTTATTGTTGGGTTATGACGTGCATATTACCTGCATGTTTTATATTTTTTGATTGGGATGCAAAATGCCAAACTCGTTGCTTTTTAGATGTCCCTGAAGTTACGCGATTACCCGGGTATGTTTATATTTTAGGTGGTTTGGATGCTACACGTTGTTAACAGCAATCAGAAACAAACATATTGTACCTTCTCTAATACCGGCTCCCACGCCACCGCGTTTTGCAAACGGAATTCATGCGTGCAAAGCGATTTCCCACAGAAGAGTTTATCACTTGTATGCGGACCGCGGGAGTGACAAACTCTTCATCGATGTATGTGGAAAAGGCAAACTGGCCTGTGGGCTATCATCATCATTAACGTTGTTAAATAATCGGGATCGATAGTTTGAACAGAAGACTTATTTCCGATTACTTGACACGAGGATGCCCCACCTCGACGTCATCCTCTATTTGTGTCCGAGACAAGGTCAAGGGCTCTCGGGGTACTGGTGTGGTGGGGAAGAGCATCTTTAGTCCATTTGACGAACATTTTTTTGTTACATTTTGCTGGATTTTGGTGACTTCAGTAGGAGAGGTATCATCGGTGAACCATCAGCCTTGCAGGTTTGGATTGGTTATCACTCACTGTTTCTGAAATGGTAGACGCCGTCTGAGAAACCCAGACGCGAGGACAAGAAGCCTTTGCAGAATACTAGACTAAGTAAAAAGCATGTGGTTTTCGGTGCTGCTGCTGCTGCTACTGTTCGACTCTGCACTTGTTCATGGAGGTATGAGCTCTGTTCTCTGTCCTCTTTACCATTCGCTACATGAATGCGGGTTTCTTTGATATCAGAAACGACTCTGCAACCTAAAATTTCTTTTTGCCATTTCGGGTTCCTGCAACCTAGAAGTAAGACCGTTTAGTTTGGATCGAGTGCGGATTTTCTATGGCCAAATGTCTGTTGCTTTTTTAGTGCATTAGGGTTCATCTTGGCATCAAAGATCTATATTCAGTTGTTCTTTGCAGGAGCTTTTGTGGGTATAAACATAGGCACAGACGTATCGGGCATGCCCCCTGCCGACACTGTGGTAAGGCTTCTAAAGCTCCAAGGCGTCAGGCATGTGCGGCTTTATGATGCAAACAGGGACATGCTGTTGGCTTTGGCTAATACCCACATTCAAGTAGTAATCGGTGTACCCAACAACCAGATTTTGGCAATTGGACAGTCTAACGCAACGGCTGCCAATTGGGTTAAAAAGAATGTTGCAGCCTATATTCCCAGTACCAATATTACAGGCATTGTTGTGGGCAATGAGGTACTTACCTCTCTGGGCAGTGCTGCTCTGGTTCTGGTTTCTGCCATGAAGTTCCTGCATTCTGCCCTTGTTGTTTCTAATCTGGATCAGCTGGTGAAAGTCTCTAGCGCCCACTCCATGAACGTCATTGTGGATCCCTTCCCTCCTTCCCAGGCCTATTTCAATCAGAGCTATACTGACATTCTCAGACCAATGCTGGAGTTCCTGCATCAATCAGATTCCTATTTTATGTTGAATGCGTACCCTTACTACACTTTCATTCAAGGCAACGGAAAAGTACCCCTGGATTATGTTCTCTTTCAGCCACTTACTCCGAACAGGGAGGCAGTGGATCCTAACACCCTGCTGCATTACAGAAATGTTCTGGATGCCATGCTTGATGCAGCCATCTACTCCATGTTGAATCTCAACTATTCGGACATTCCAGTTGTTGTTTCTGAAACAGGATGGCCGTCAGAAGCGAGTGCCAAGCAACCTCAGGCAACCGTCAACAACGCCATCAGCTACATTAGCAATCTGATCACCCACGTACTCAATTCCTCTGGAACCCCAAAACGCCCAAATGTACCAGTCAATACTTACATCTACGAGCTCTACAATGAAGACCTTAGGCCAGACCGTCTGCCAGACGAGAACTGGGGATTGTTTTACACTAATGGCACTCCTGTTTATGTGCTGCATTTGACAAATGCGGGGGAATTTCTTGCCAATGACACTACGAACCAGACATTTTGCATAGCAAAATCCGACGCTGATCCTAAGCTTCTGCAAGCTGCTCTAGACTGGGCGTGTGGGCAAGGCGGAGCGAATTGCAGTTCTATTCAAGGAGGGGAAGTTTGTTACAATCCTGATACTGTGGAACAACATGCTTCATATGCCTTTAACAGCTACTATCAGAAGACTGGCAAGGCTCCTGATTCATGTGACTTCAAGGGCGTCGCCATAATAACAACTACTGACCCAAGTGAGTTGTCTTAATCATTTTCTCCGAACCTTCCTTGGTACTATTGGAACTGGATTACAAAGCTTTTTTTGCAGTACCTGATGTGGAGGTTCCTTTTGTAATGACTTACTGATTAGTACTTTTGTCTTCTAAGAAATCCATGAAATTCACGTTTATCTTCATTTAAATTCTCAGATTAGGAACAGATGTAGTGTTCCAATATCATATCACTCTGCCAATTAGAGATTTGATGCTCATTGTTTGCTTCTTTCTGCAGGTTTCGATTCATGTGTCTATGCTGGAAGGTGAGTTGGTGTTCAGTATCTTTTGCATTTCGATGTAGATAGTGCTTTGTGCTAACATCCTTGTCATATCATATTTTCTTACAAAAATTTTGCAGCTCTCGAGATAATAGCTCTTTGGCGCTTCAAAATATTACTAATGTTTCTGGAACCCAGTATTTCTCTGCCACAGCGAAGAATTGTTTTTTTGTTATAATTGCAACCGTGGTGTCCCTTTGTTGGCTTTGAAACAACTTTCTTTTTGAGATAACAGACAAAGGAATCCAGCAATAGGAAATCCTGCGAAGAGCAATTGATCAACTGTGAAGCTGAAATAACCCTTCAGAATCTGTGGACTACTCTTCGGACATGATTCATTCTCAGCTGAAACTGTCAGCTGAGCCCAAGAAATCAAAAATAAATCCTCTTACAGCTATAAGCCAGATGCTCCACACTTAAGTTTCTGAGCTGGAAAGCAGCAAGCGACAAGAGAACAAACAAAATCCTAGTTATTTTTATATTTCCGTTCCTCTAAGAGCCAGCAAAGCTCAGAAGAAATTTTGTCAGTGTCTTTGATTTGTATTTCGGGATTGAGATGAAGTTCATCATGGCTTTTTACCTGGAAAGCAAAGCTTTTCTTTAATAATGTCGGCCTTGAATCCTGTTGCAGTGAGTTGGTCAGTGGATCAGAATGCTGGTGCATGGGGCCCAGCTTGCAGACAAAAGGACATTGCAAATTTGTCTTTTAAAGAAAAAGTTTCATCTGGTCACACCCCGGTCTGTTCCTCCCTCATGGAACACAAATGGCGCCATTGGGCAGCTTTTAGCCAGCCATTTAAGTTTAAAATGCAGATCACACGCTCCATGTTCTTGTTCATCTTAGATTTTTTTTTAAATTTTAAAATTTAGACAGAATTTTGATGTTCACGCGAGTGTCATTATTATTAGGCATGTGCCCTAAGGATTAAGTCGGTCTTTGCTATGTTAATTGAATTCGAGATGGTATATAGCAATGGATCAGACATTATTTTTACAATTTACTGGACAGGGGATAGTGTCGTATGGTTAGCCTAGGGGAGGGGTATGACACGAAAGTATATTTAATAATTAAAATATAAGAATAAATCTTAATGCAACCTAAGGTAGCGAGTGCTTAGTTCCTTAATTTATTGTCACATTTTAAACCTGTGTATCTCTTGTTAGTGAATTGTTGTTAAGATTACTAATAAGTAGATAGTTTCCTAATAAGTATGTTCCATATGATCTATGCAATAGATAGTTTCCTAATCTATGGATGGTTCCAACATTATTGTTTAGGAAGCTAGTCTATAATTATATGTTGTTGTCTTCTTCCTTGCACTAGTAGTGCCTTTATTATGTATGGTTTAGTTTTAGGTGATGTGTATGATCATAATTTTGTTAGGTGATGAGACGCGACCTGCATGCGCCGCGATATCGCGTCTTCTCCTGCGATATCGCGTACGCGATANTCGCGATATCGCGTCTTCTCTTGCGATATCGCGTACGCGATATCGCGTCG
>MNCI01001592.1:94377-159493 GCA_015680685.1 Gnetum montanum
TTGGAATGGAGCAGCGCTGAAGCAGCATGCAAGGAGTGAAGTTGATAACGCGCTTATAGATGGACAACGGAAGGCGCAATCTAGGCGTTGGCAGCAACAAGACTCTTCTCTCTTCTTCTCTTCTATTCTCTCTCCTCTTTTCTCTCAGCTGCCAACTGTGGCCTGATGTCATTGTAATAAGGTGTTCACCCATGTTGTCATGAACACCAGTTTTTGTCAAGTCTTGTAATAAAGACCGTTCACATGTCATCCCATTAGTTCCATTTTCCCTAATAATCCCATACCTACCTGATATCATTGTAAGGAACTCGAGGACGAGTTTTCATTCAGTCATGGGGGTATGATGAGACGCGGTTTTCACTAGGCCGCGATATCGCGTACGCGATATCGCGGCCGACGCGATATCGCATCCCATGCGATATCGCGGACGCGATATCGCGTCTTCTCCTGCGATATCGCGTACGCGATATCGCGTCCCGCCGCCATATCTATAAATAAGAGGCGGCACTCCCTTCATTTCCCAATCCTGGCTAGTGTAGCGAAGCTCTGGCAGATTGATCACTCCAGAGTTAGAATTTTTCCCCATGTGCCCGCAGTAGGAGTCCTAGAGTGAACGGCTCTTTATTCGAGCAGCTTGTAACCTGAACCCAAGTTGTGTACGGCAATAAAGACGAACTTGTTTGGATAAACCTTGCAGCACGTGGTTTCATTTATTGCTTTATTTCCTGCTTTCCTAGTGCGTTCAAGTACGACTTGATTACGAGCGTCTACGGACGTGTACGGCTAGTCAAGGAATCGGCTGCTTGACGCAATGCATGAGTACGACTCAATTACGAGCATTGGATGCTTGGTAACCCAGTAGCGTATTCCAGGATTCTGCGCTTGGTAACTCCCGGGTCTAATGTGTACGGCTAGTTGAGGAATCGGCTGCTCATTGCTAGGCTAGATCGTGTGATAAGTACGACTTAGTTACGAGCACCCACGGGTGTGTACGGCTGGCTAAGGAATCGGCTGCTTATCACACGTAGGCTAAATAGGTGCCTCAGTACGACCACTTCGAGCACTTGCGTTACGTGTGGCGATCCCAGTAACGATTAGCGTTTGGTAAGCCGCAGTTGCATAGTTCAGGGTGTGTCCGGTAAGTGGGAACGGATGCTGACGCTAGTTAATTTAGACTTAGATCTTTAGTTAGAGTTAGCTTAGTTTCTCAACCCTTTCCCCTGATAGCATAGAAGATAAGCCGAAAATACCAAAAAAATCACATACCTCAGACTTGCTTAACCATACACCGTGACACTTACAAGCAAGCCTGGGAAGACAACGAACGATTAACCCCAAGTGTTTCTTGTGGCGTTAAGGCATTTAGTCTGCGGAGTTCGACCGGATCGCGCGTGTACGCTCGTATTCGTATGGTTGAGTGTAGGGGTACCTCGCCACTCATCATTAGGCATTTAATAAAATTAATTAAGCTAATTAACAAGCAAGTAAATTCTATTTTAGCCTAGGACTACGAGTGTTTATGTTTGCTGTATATGACCTAATGAGTAGTGGAGTATCCAACACCCAACTATACAAGATATGAGTTTTCATGTGTAGCCTAGTCGAATTTTGTGGACAAGGCAATGTAATTATGCTAGTAATTAGTTAGAGTTTGTGATCATTGTCTTTCCAGTAAAATCGATGTGTATGGTTTAACTCACGATGAGATGTATGACATTAATGTTGTATGGGCCATATTGCTCCTTGTAAAAATAAAGTAAATGCAATGGTTCCTAAATTTAAGTGATAGTAAACAAATCTAATCTAGCCTATGCAATGAGGATCTAGTCATAACTTGGACTTCGTGCAACCACTATTGGGGTTACCAAGTACCTCACTACTGGGTGTACCAAGTGATAATATTATTGGGTTACCAAGTAACTACACTTAAGTGCTCGAGATCAATTATACTCATTCTGCTTAACAATAGTTATGATAGAGTGCATAAAAAGTAACTAAGTAACTAGAGACAATAGTAAACATTAAGCTAAGTTAAAGTAGGAAAATTATTCTAAGTGTAAACAATAAAAAAACTAAGTGATGTTGCAATGATGCAAAGTAATTTCGATCTTTATTTCTGTGCAGGAAACGTGTCCAAGTACATTCCACTTGAATAAAGACTCCGTTGAATTACTAAACACACACTGTGGGTATACACGTCTAAGTGCTAATTGCTAAAATCAAGAAAACAAGCTGACAGAATTTCGCTAAGGTTGGAGTGAAATTGTTTGTGGACCATGCACCTAAATGTTGTATTTATAGGCTTGCATGCATCCACAATATCGAATACGTGACATTGTAGAATGTGTCTTGATATTGAGGATCCAATATCGTGGCTCCGATATCAAATGTCCAATATCGTAGTTGGTCAAAATTTGGATTTATGATACCTCCATGATTGACTGAAAACTCATCCTCAAGTTAAAACAAAATGAGAATAGAGTTCTTTACAAAATTAGGAGGTAGATTCACATGACATTGACCACTATATACATGGCTCTCTAATGCCGTAGTGGAGTTCAAAAAAATGACACAAATCATGATAACTTTACAAAAAAAAAAAAAAAAAAAAAATCTAGTGAAGCTAGATGTAGCCTTATGTTTTCTAGGTGGTGGTGGCTTTTCCATCGCTTGCTTTTCCTTATCATCAGGCTTCTAGAATTTGTATCGATTCAGGAGTGCCTAAAGTTTTTCTTCTTTCATTCTGGGATTGTGAGCTGTCCATGCTGATGAACTAATGTTTGATGGAATCGGCATGTCCCATGGGCATGATAGGTGTGGAAACATCTAGTTTGCTTTGACATACTAAGTTGCAAACTGCCTTCTCTCCTCAAATGCTCTAGCCTTCTCTTGGAGTTGTGGAAACATATGGTTTGCTTTGACATACTAAGCTGCCAACTGCCTTCTCTCCTTCTCAAATGGTTTAGCCTTCTCTTAGAGTTCATGATAATTAGTTAATCTCTTGGCCAGGTTTACTGCTACATCTTTTTGCTTGTGGTAGCCAGAATCCACAAACTCTTTTTCATATAGTGCATATGTGGTTGCTACTTGTTATTTTAGTTCATTTTTGAGCCTACTTGCTGTTAACATGGCCAAGTTAGAATAACGAAGGTTAGCTAACCCCATGTACTCTTTCAGTTCCTCAATTTGCAGGTCTTTGTTTTTCACTTCTGCTTGATGAACTAGGGCATAGTTGATTCTAGCCTTTACCATTTGGATTTCTTTTTTGTTTATCTACTTGTACATGCCCACTTGGTCACGGAAGTGTTCCTTGAGCCTTTCATGTTTCTTTGCCTCATTTTGCTACGCGTTGATTTCAATGGTTGATTTTTGTCAAATGGTGCATACCTCCTCCAGAGAGAGGGTTCTATTTTCTCTTGCGAGGTAGCTCATATCGTGGTTGACCCTCACTAGTTGTTCTCTTAACTAGTAGATGCTCTCTTCTAAGATGTTTTCTTGCTTTTCTACTGTGGTCAACCTCATGTTATTAGCATCAAGTTATTTGTTTTCCTCTTGTATTACAGTAAGTGCCTTAACATGTGCATATGTTTGTGCTTCAGTTATGGATGCATTCCATACTGCTTTCTCCTTCTCAGTTGCCAATTGTTTATTCTGCTCGATTAGGTATTTTATCTACTCTATTGTAAATTATTTTATCTAGTCAAGTGCAACAAATTGAGTTGGATCTCTCTATTTAGCTCTCATAGTTGTGAGCTCTTCTTGTAGTTTCATAATTTCTAACTCCACATACTTTACCCTTGTCTTTGCCATGAATAGTATTCCTTTGGTAGTGATGAGCTCAAACTATATTGTAGTGACATCACTACGAATGTCAAAAAGTATTGTCATGACTTGCCTAGTTTACAGTAGTCTATTGACCACATCCTCATAGTCAGCAGGAGTTATCGAGGTTCTAGCTAACATTTGAGCATCTCTAGCTCTAGTTAGATCTATCAATGGTACAACAACTACATTAAAGAATTCCTTGATTTGATCAGTAATCACCTCTGTTGCTTCAGTTACATCCTGGTGCTGCATTACCACAATTGTGGCTCCTTCTCTAGTCTTTAGCACCACTTGGAATGATGTAGTATTCCCAGAGATTTGTTCTAACTATTGTACCTCTTCTCCTAACTATAATGAAATCTATCCACTTGCTTGATTGGTTGAAACTGTGGGCCTGATGGCACTGTTAATAACTCTATACAGATTGGCCTCTTCCCTTGTTCTCCAGTTGATTATTTTTGCAATTTTTTGTAGATGACTCATCAATGGTTGATAATCCTATGGTAGCAGCGGTGGAACTTACTATTCTTGTTGCTACTGCTATTGCTCCTGTTGTTGTGCTTGCTCTTGTTCTTCACCTTGATCTTTTTTGAGTGCCACTAGTTTGACCAATTCAATGTATGAAGCATTTTGGACTCTCTTGGGAATGTTATTCGTGTATCCTAGGATTCTAGCTCACTTGCATAACTTTCTGATAAGGCAAGGAAATGGAAGTGTTGGCTTCCTTACCTTCTTTTCTTCAAACTACCTTTGTATATCCATAAAATAGAGTTGTGCAAGGTTGGCATTGTATTTGCCCATAAGAATTGCACTTCCTATGGCCACATAAGTAGATAATCTGTTGAGTCCTTTGGTTGGGAACAAGTGATAGGTGCCAATTTTGAAGTAAATTCTTTCTTCTAGAGTTAGCTCATTGTAGCCCTTATTTTCTTTGTCATATGTCTGTTTTAGCCATAGTTTTCTAGATGCAAGACCAAATTGGGTGGATAGATGTGCTAATCTTGCCCCTTCATTGGGTGTATTTAAAGCTTCTGCAATTACCTTGATCGAGAATGAAACTGAGACTCCTCCAATATTGACTATAGTACCCTCTTCTTTGTTGTGCCAAAATTGATAAGTCTCTAAAAGGTACCATTCACCATTATGTGATAGTATTGGCCATAGCAATGACACTTGGAGTTGCATCCTTATCGCTTTAGGAATAAATTCCATAAACAGGCGAAATTTGATCTCCACAATGATTGTGGTTAGGATGGATCTTTCTTGGATAAGATGGAGGCAGTTTTGTGGCAATATGAGGTGTTGTCCTAGCACTTGTGGTTCCTTTGCCTCTCCTTGGGTTGATTGTCCCATAGTAGGAGTGTCTTGATGAATGTTGAATGATTGGGCTTCCTACTCCTCATATTCTAGTTCTTGTCCTTTGGTTTGACCTCTGCCTTGGCCTCTTGGTCATTTACTTGCTCCTTGTGAGGGTCCTCCTTGTTCTCCTCTTTTTGGAGCCACATGCAATCATCAAGGAATTGGGATTACTAAGGTGTTCACATTTATTCTTAATGCTTTCATACCTTACTCATACCCTTAGTTTTATTAAGTTCTTAATTCATTGGAATTACAGAGTTGGGAAAATATTTTCGCAAAAAGTACCCCATAGGTATTAATCTCTTATAACCCTTCATAGTTGTTCAATTTGTTCTTATGTATGGCTCATGATGATGCTTATGGTTTCTTAAGAACATTATTGGAATATTTTGGCATTAATATTTGTGATTATTCTTTAAAATTTTCAACTTTCACTTCATACTTATCCTTAAAATACCTTCTGAGCATTAGAAGTTTTTGAAAAATTGGTTCAAATTTTTCCCACTAGCACCCTCCCATAACTAAGATGAGCACTTCGTGATCAAATTGATTCAAAAAGCATGAAAATCGAAGCAATATCAGTCAAGTTATGGCTTGGAAAACCTAGGAGGTTAGAGCTCAGATCATAAAAGAAAATTTCAAAAGTCTTCCTTGGCTCAAATGAAAAAAGGTGAAAAATTTCCAAGTGTTTGCCGATATATATAGGTTTTATGGGACTTAATATCAGGGACCCAACATTGGGGATTCGATATTAATGTGGACTCGATATTGATGACCTGTAATCAGAGCCTAAGAAATTTCACTTTTCATGAGTGGTTAGTGGGAAAAATTGATTCTTTTGGACATTTGGAAGGTTTTAGGGTTGTTCATAGGGTTTCGATGATGGAAATATGCATATTTTTATCAAAAATTCATCATTGGAAGTTTATAGAGAAGGAATCTTGGGCTCGAAAGTTCATTAGATGGTTAAGAAGGGTAATGGATTCATGTGTTTAGAATGGATAGTGTAAATGATATGAGAAGTGTTTGTTGATTTTTGAAAGATTTAAGATGATGTGGAATTTCTTGGTAGGTATAAGATACAATGGTTATACAAGTGGATACTCCCCAAAGCAGGCTCTAGCCCTTAATGCCCTTGTATAACCATGCCTAGAAGTGTCCTTAGGCACTTAAGGAGTTGAATTTAATGCATGCCTGTTTAGCAAAGCACATATATTAGTACCACCAAATTTGGAAAGTGACTATATGTTTTACAAAATCATAAGTTATGACTATTCAAATAGTGAGATGAGATGGACTTAGAAGGGATTGTAGAAATCAGGACGTGAGGTGTCTTACCATAGGCATAATGAATTCTTATGTTTTATTAGTGGTTAAAGTACTCACTAGCCTTTCTGTCTAAGATTCAAATCAAGTTCAGACCACATTCCAATGACATCGCATCATTTCATCTTTTGGAATTACAACTATCAGACTATCAATATTGCAAGAAGTATCGTCACTTGGCATATTATCCAAGGAAGGAGTTTATTCATGGAACTTGTTTATTTTTTTAGATTTTTGAGAAGCCGCCTACCTTCAAGCATGGGTAACATGTTTTTCTAGTTGGACCCCAAAGAATTTATTATGTGCTCTTTAATTTTATTTGTGTCAACCTTTTTAAGGTAGCACTTATTTCGCTCTTACTCCTATTTTTCGTTAGATCTACAAGGATATAATACAATCTTAGCAACATAATATAACTCACAATAGTAATCCAAAAGGATCCACAAAACCCCTTGATGTCACATCCTTTTCCTCTTGGTTCCTCACTTTTTGGTCTAGGCATAATGGTCACAAGTTTATTCTTAGTTGGATGATAGAAAAGAACGTCATTATGGCCATGGTAAGAACCTCTTATTAATGGAATAGGTGAATGGATGGTGTGGTCTCACTATTCAAATAATCAGTCCCTTATGACTTGATAACATAGAGAAATTTTCACCTTATTGTACTACATCTTGCATTTATTCAATGTGTCTTATTAGTAATCAAAAGTATTTTCAAAGGGTTTAAAAACAAAGTATGGAAGAAATGAAAAAGATAGTAAAAATTGTGAAAAGTTTAAAGAATGAAAAATTTTAAAAGAATAGAAAATTTTAAAGAATCAAAAGATATTAAAGAATGTCAAAAATTTAAGAAATGAAAAGTATCAAAGAATGAGAAAAGATTAAAGAATGTGAAAAATGAAAGAAAATTAAAAATTCAGGAAGGCACCTATGGTTTTAGATGGACACCCCCACAATTATTATGAAGATAAGGTAAATGGAAGATAGAACAAGTGGAAGACTGGTGGATAGGTTGGATAAACTTCTTTGAATATTCATAATATTGTTTGAATTGTTGGATATTAATAAGGATAAGCTTATGTGGGTTGGATGGGTGGTGGATATGTAAGGCACAAATGGATAAGTGGTGTGCATAATGTATGGTCCCTTCCAAAGTGTTTGAAATTTAGCTTTTTGTGGTAAATGACTTAGGTTATAATAAAGGACCTTGTCACTCAGTTGTATTGTTACATTCCTTATTAGTAAATCATGCCTAAGTTTGGAATACTTTTTATGGACTTCACTACCCATGAGTGCTACTAGCCAATTCTCATCTAAAAGATTCAAATTCATTAGATGTTCTTTTTGGCCTAGATTGGAAGCATTGGCAACTTGCCATAGACTAACTCATATGGGATGTATCCTATAGGTAGTTTCCAATATGTCCTATAGGCCCATAGAGCATCATTTAATTTTGTACTCCAATCTTGTTTAAATCTACTAATAGTTCTAGTGAGTATTCTAGTAATTTCATGGTTACTGACTTTAGGTTGATCATTTGCTTGGGGATGATATGGTGTTGTTAGTTTATGGTTAACCACAAGTTATTGCATGAGTTTCTTAAAGGTAGCATCGATGAAGTGGGTTTCATTATATGATATTATCACTCTTGGTTCTCCAAATTGGTTCACCACATGTTGAAAAAACTTGGTAGCTATTTTTGCTGTATAGTCTTTCATTGTTGCTACATTTGCCCACTTTGTGCAATAATCCATAGTCATAATAATGTATGCTTTTTCATTTGACATTGGTTGAATGGGCCCCATAAAATTAATTCTCCAAATATCAAAAGGCTCTAGTGGTTGTATCCAATGTTTTGGCCCTTCATATTTGTATGTAATTCCTCCATCTCTTTGGAAACATTTGCAAGACTATGTGAAAATGTGGGCATCTTTGAATAAAGTAGGCCAAAAGTAGCTTGCCATTAGTAGTTTGAGTGTCGTTCTACACCCTGTATAGTGTCAACCACATGTGCTTTCGTGGGCATCTTGTAAAGCACTTTGTTGGTCATGATCTAGCACATACCATTTAATAAGCCCATCTGCATAAATCTTGTACAAGTTACCATTGATTTCCAATACTGTTTGGCTTTATGAAGGAATTGTTCTTGTTTTTTTCTACTCCATTCAACAAGAAGCTCTTGTGTTATGAGATAAGTTAGGTACTTTGTGATCCATGGGTTCCTTGTTGAATCTATAGCCTTTATTATTTTAGCAAATAGGTCCTCATCGAGAAATTGATCTGATAAAGGTTCCACTTGATTGTCTGAATCCCATTTTAACCTTAATAAATGATTAGCTACTATGTTTTCAATTTCTTTCTCATCAATCATTGTGATGTTAAACTCTTAGAGAATCACAAGCCATCTTATCACTTTGGGGCTAATTGTTGGCTTGTTCATCAAAATTCGAATGGCACTATGATCGGTGTGGACATAGATATGGTAACCAAGCACATAATGTTTGAATTTTTCAAGTGCATACACCAGGGTCATTAGCTTCTTTTCAATTGTGGTGTAATTTAATTATGCTCCAGTGATGCTCTTGCTAGCATATTGTATGTAGTAAGGTCTCTTTTGATCATCCAGTTGTGTTAGTATTGCACCAAGCGCATAGTCAGAGGCATCAATCATGATATCAAAAGGTCTTGACCAATTTGAAGCTTGGAGGATTGGTGTCTCAACTGGCTTCTACTTTAGGGCTTTAAATGCCTTTTCACATGACTTAGTCCACTTGAAGGGTGCATCCTTCTTTGTGATTTCTACAAGTGGTTTGGCTATCTTTGAAAAGTTTTTGATGAATCTCCTATAGTATCTCGTATGGGCTAGAAAGGATCTTACTTCTTTCAATGTTTGTGGCCATTGAGTGATGTTTGGGATGACTTTGATATTTTTGGGATCTACCTCTATATCCTTTTGGGAGATTTTGTGTTCCAACACTATGCCTTCCTAGACCATGAGAGGGCTCTTTTGCTAGTTGAGCTTTAAATTGGTTTCAACACATTGTTTAAGTACATGTTCTAACCAGTCTAGTGCTTGTTTGAAATCTAGCCCGTACATGGAAAAATCATCCATAAAACCTTCAACACCATTGCCTATATGCTTTTAGAAGATTCTTAAAATCAGTCTTTGAAAGGTTGATGGTGCATTACATAGATCAAAAGCCATTTGTTTGCAAGTAAACATTCCTCATGGACTGGTGAATGTGGTTTTCTCTTGGTCTTTAGGTGCAATGTGGATTTGATTGTACCCATCCAAAAAACTATATAATACCCATGTCTTGAAATTGTGTCTAGGACTTGATCAACAAATGGAAATGGGAAATGATCCTTAAATGTGGTTGAATTCAATAGTTGGAAGTTGATTCAGATGCACCATTTGCCTCCCTTCTTTGGAACTATCACCAAAGGGCTTACACATTCACTATCCACAATTGGATAAATAAATTTTTCCTTTAGAAACTTTTCTAATTCTTGCTTGACTACCTCCTTGAGTTTAGGATTAAGCCTTCGTTGAGGTTGGCATTTTGGTTTGACTGTAGGATTGATGTGGATCCAGTGTTGACAATTTTGTGGATCAATTCTCATGATCTCATCATAGGACCATGCGAATGTTGTAGGTCATTTGTTAAGAACTTCCAGTAATTTCCCTTTTTCTCTTTGTCTAGGTTGGCATTGATAATTACTGACTTCTTGTTGTTTAGAAATGCATATTTTAACATTGTCGGTAGGGCTTTCAATTCTAGTGGTTCTTATTTCATTATGTTTGGGATCTCTAAGTGTCCCCAATCTATTTTTTCCTCTTGATTATTCTAAGGGTAAGAGTGTCTTTTCCTTAGCTATCCCAACTTATCTGTTTTTGCAATGTAGGTATTGATGATCTATTCTTTTGGTTCCATGTACTTATTAGATTGAGTTTCTTCACTTGTAATCAGCCACTAGGTGCCCTCTTGTTGGGTGGCTGCTTCATATAGACAATTTTGCATATGTCTTGTTTCTATGCATTGATTGCATGCATTAGTCTCTTCTCATTTAATAGCCCAAATTCTTTGCACACAATTACACCCACTATCACTATATGGGATACATGGAACCTATCATCTATGTATGTTTTTGGCTTCATCTTCCTTGGAAATTTCTAAGGACAAATCACAAATTTCAAGCCTAGCATCCATGGTGCTAAGGCAAGCTCTTTCCATGATAATTAGGAATTCTCCCTTGTTTTTGCCAATGTGAATGACTAGAAAATTAGCACGATAAGACCAGACACTGATGGTGGTAATCACATCATCCACCTATCCAAGTGAAACTATGATTAACTAGTCTGCAAGCTCTAAGTGAATGTCACTTTTCTTTGGTGGTGGGAGGTTCCAAGCCTAGTACATGTCTTAAGATATTAGATTTACTCTAGACCCAGAATATAGTAGAGCTTTGCACGATTTTTATCCTGCTATTTGGAGATAAATCAAGGGACTTCCTAGATTGATTCTCTTTTGTGGAAGAGATTTTGCCTTGATCTAATGAGTTATTGTTTATGTGAGCATGATAATTGTGATGTTTGAACTTGATAAAGTTAGAAGCTTATTGCGTTAAGAAGGACTTGATGTAGTTGGGATGGAATTAGACATGTTTCTCATCTACTAAGTATTTTCTAGACTTGTTCTAAAGAATGGTCATTTCTTGAGTTGAGACTCATAAGTAACCATTTCCTCATGGATATTAACTACCATTGTAGCACTTTTCTGCTAGGGTTGTGATGGTGATTCCCCCTACATAATAGGAGGTGGTGTTGGTGGTAGAGGATTTAAGTGTTGGTTATAAGGACCAGTTGTTTGTGGATGCACATATAAGTTGGGATTAGTCCTTGATAGCATTGATTTGTGGTATTCTACTGGATAGTACTGTTGGGTTTGAACAATTACATTACCAGTTGATACTGGACATTGAACATAGTATCCATAAGGATTAGGTTGTCGATATGGATACTGTTGCCTTGGCGGTAGCATTGCTCATGTCTACAGTTGTTGCCATTGCTACTGATATTGCTCTTGTGGTTGAGGGTAAGCTCCGCTTGGGTAATAGGTTGGTTGGAAAGGTTGCTTGATATTACCTTAAGGATAAGAAAGTCTTCTAGGTCCCAGCTTTTTGAAAAAGCTTTGATTGAGTGCATGTACCTTAGATTCTTACAAGTGGGGCATAATAGGACAACATCCTTTAGGTACATCTTTCATCCTTCCTTTTTATCTGAATTGGAATCAGTGTACCCTTTAATGGTAGTAACTTTTCCTTTTTGCTTGTAACTATCTCATCCATAATCTCGCTTCTTCTTTTTTTTGCTCTTGTACAATGCTTATTTAGTCTTTTCCTTTACAATCTTTAGGGCTATAATGAATATCTCATCCATTGAATCCAAAATTCTTTCTACCTTGGCTAATATATCATTAACCGATTTTTGAATAGGTAGAGTTTTTTGCTAAATGGCCTAGTTAAAGGTTTTCTCCCCTTGTCTTTCATAGACTCATGCATTTCTATTTTGGATTGCTGGATCTCTATTGTACTCTTTAGTTGATTCCCTCTTTCATAGCTCACCTTCCTCTTTTGCCACTTGCTCAATTAGTCTTTGAATGCGAATGACAACCATTTCTGATAATCTTCATTGGGTGTAAACCCCAAAAGTCTCTTTGGTTTTGCTCCACAACCCATCTACAATGTGGTTGAGTTGTTCCTTTGATGAAAATCTATGGCCTAGGCATCTATGTAGCAGTGAATAGTATCTACCCATTACCGCATCAAGGGTCTCATGAGTCCCTTCCATCCTTGCATTTATTTTCTTAAATTTGAAACCCATGAATAGGTTTGATACTTGTCATCAAAGATTTCATGAATTATACTCTCGCATTTGATGGATTTATGTTCTAGTTACCTATACCAATTGATGAGTGATGAGGTACCCCTATGCTCAACCATACTAATCACAAGCACTCACACACACTCTAGTCGAATTCCGTGGATGGGACTAGTTGTGGTATCTAGATCATTATGCTCTGATAGTAGTTCATTGTCTTACCACTTGGACTAGCTGTAGCTTTGTCACATATGGTTTAGTCCAAAGTGAGGCATATGATGCTATCTAATTCTATGCTGCTCCTAATTATGATAAAAAGATAAATTAACTAAGCTAATGAATAGTGGAAAATAAGATCTAGACTAGCCCAGCTAGCCTAACACAAGTACCCATTCCACTTTCTTGAACACATCCTNACTAGCCTAACACAAGTACCCATTCCACTTTCTTGAACACATCCTATACACATATAATGCTGCTAGGGTACCAAATGTTAAGTGTTGCTAGGTTACCAAGCACTATATGTATGCTCGAAGTGGTCATGCTTGTGTTCATTAACAATTAGAAATTAATTCCTTAATTTAAAAGCATAAAAGTAAAGTGCATTAAAGAAAACATTAATCTATTCTCAGTGTTGCAAGGATTGTCAAAAGAGTTCATTTTATTCCCATCATACTGTTGTGCTCAATTACATTAGTGTTTGAATAAAGATCTGTATACATTTAGACTCTTTTTGCAAGCACTTAGAAAATATTCTAACTCTAGAGAGAATAAACTGCAAGAGCTTTGCTACTTTGACTGAAAATTAACAAAAACTCATGCCAAATCAAGAGCCCAAGTACTATATTTATATGCTAGCATATACCCCTTGACGTCAGATACCCAACATCGGAGTAGATGAAACAATGTGATTCATCATACCCCCATGACTAAATGAAAACTCATCCTCGAGTAAAGAAGAGGAGGAAAAAGTTCCTTACAAAATATTGGAAAGGTATGGGATTATTGACTGACATACAAACTCACTTAGATGGAACAAACAAACTCTGAGTGCCCAAGTATATGGAGTTACAATCTTTACAAAATTGGATGTTCATGATAAGAGAAGTGAACACCCTAGATAAAACTAACATCCAATGCCTCTTGGCAATTGAAGAGTGACAGAGAAGATCCCACGATCATGAATGGTCCACATCGTGTGATATTGTCACATCATCCATGGTGAAGATAGTCCTGCTTTCAATCCATGCTTCCCACTACAATCATAAGAAAATTGTGAATTAGTATGCAATGTGTAACACATAGTTGTTAAATGCCTTGTCTCATCGGTTGTTAAACTTGGCTAGGTTGTGATTGTGATAGATTGATTCATTTAGTTGTGTTAGTAGGAAGGCTAACAAATAGGGTAGAATAGATAAGATGTCCATTAAATTTGAAAAAGCTCAACACAAGGAAGTATTTGAAGATGTTGTAAGAATTCAAAATAATAAAAAAGAAAAGTTTACTAAAAAATGTTATGAAGATGTGCACAATTGGATGTCATTGATGGGGTAAACAAAAATATTTGATTGTAAGAGTGTCTAAGGGTAAAGAACTTAACTAATCCAACCAAAAGATATGTAAGTGGGTCCTCCCCAAAGTAGGCATAAGCGTTTTATTCCCTTGAATAATTTCAAACCAAAGAGTTTGTGGGCCTCATGGATAATTAATGGTTATGGAAGGTTAAGTACAAAAACTCGAAAGAAACTACTTAAGAATTCTAACACATCAAACTAAGACATAAAATAAGAACATGAAACTGGTAGCGAGGTGAGACGTGGAAAGCATAGATGGATGAGAGAGAGTGGAATGGAGTTCTTGATTAAGGTCACATGAAGTCCCTTGTGGATTTTATCGTTAAATGACTTGATAGGATCCATCATTAGTCTAAACCCAAACCAATCACGTTTAGTGACTTCACATTAGCATTCTAAGACTAGTCCATCCCCCTGAGACATAAGAATGCTTCTATAGAACAACCACCATTCCTTATTAAAGAAGAAAAGTGAATAGGAAGTGAGGAAGGGCCTTAGTTAGAGGGGACCTTCAGGCATGGGTAACATGTCTTTCTAGTCCCATAACTAGTGCTTGTAGCCTATTTATTATGTCTAAGGGGTGTGCTTTGAATTCTCATAATTTTTTTTTGAAATGGGAACCACACCATGCAAAGACTTATTCAACTTCCTTTATTGGTTGACACGGAATGGTAAGAAATCCATGAAAACACACATACACCCAAGCAAACAAAAAGGCACAAAGAATACTGAATTTCCTTGAAGGCACACCTTGTTCAAACCTTTGAATCCTTTCCAATTTCAAAAACTATCAATTCACAAGTTCATTAAAGTTTCATTAATGAAAAAGGAACTACACGTTTCCAAGACAAGGAAAAACATAGAGTTTGTGGATGGGTGGATGTTGTGGACTCACTGCCTATTGCATGAAAAAGAACCATGTCCTAATCATTAATAACAAAATTCAAAGCTTAAAACTAGGCATCAACAATCAAATAACAAAATAGTATATACCACCATCAAGCGACACATTATCACTGTACCTTGCACTTATTAACAAAAGGTTAGAAAATCACATCAAAATAAAATAAAATAAAAGAAAATATAAAAGAAAGTATAAAATTTTCAAGAAATAGCAAATGTACTAACGATGGTATAAAACAAAAATTACAAAAAATTAATAACAGGAAAATAAGAAGATGCAAAACAAAGAATGTGTAAAAGAAAAAGTTGTAAAACAAAAATGTGTAAAACAAAAATGTGAAAAAAAAGATGAAAAGAACTTAAGAATCCAGAAGATTAAAATGGGGGGTGATCCCCACGACTAAACATTTGGCCATGACAAGGATTAATAAGTGAATAAATAGGATCCATGCATGTATGAAACCTTAGTAATTGTCGATGTCCTAGCCATTGGGTGTCTATTGGTGGTGTGGTGGCTGGGTAGAAAAATTGTTGATCACAGACTTGATTGTTAAATGTATGGTGGGTTAGGGTATGAGGTGTGTTAACATTATGGATGTCTTGCCCACGATTGCACCCTTGATCATGATATGGTATGCATGGATTTATTTGTCTCCCCACACTATTAGATTCATTATTTGGATTTGGGATTGGAGTAATGAGGGATAGTGGCCTGTCTATAGGATCAGAGTATGTTGGTTAAGATATGGAAGGTGGTGCACCAGATTGGCATTGTGCTAGCTTAGATGATATGGTGGGTCCATGCATGGCTTGCTTTGGCTTATGGCCTTTCCTTTAGAAGGGACGTTTTTGATGTTGCAGTTGAGGCCCACTGGTATCAGCATGTCTGCACATTCGTAGCACAAGTGGCATCTGTTTGTTGATATTGTGGTGCAAAACCTTCTTGTGTTACTAGTGGTGGCTTGTAATGCACTAGAATATGAGAATATTAAGGGTAGGATGGATGGTAAGAGGCATGAGGTGGTGATCCCTCAGGGGCTATCATGGGTTGATGGTACTTGGGAGAGTAGTAGTGGCGATTTGAAGTAGAGGATGTAGAACAAGTTGGAGAAATAGGGTGTTAAGCATAATATCTGTGTGGTTTTGGTGGATAGGGTTGATTTGGTGATGGCCTCCCCCATGACTATGGTTGTTGCCACTATGGTTGATGATTGTGTTAGGGTTGGTAATAAGTCCCCTTAGGATGGTATGGTCGGTTGTGAAACTATCTATGATTACCTTGTGGGAGAGGAACTCTCTTAGGCATGTGCTTTTGCACAAAATTTAGATTTAAGGCACTTGCCCAATACTCTTGTATATGCAATAAGATTGGGCAATGGCCCTTTGGATGGTCATATATGCAAATGTCGCATCCATTATCTTTGTCTATGGTTGAGTCTATAGCCTCTCTTTCTTTAGTCATTTTTCCTGTTTGTTGAAAAGTGTTCTTAGTTGTTTCTTGGTTTTGTAGCCTTTGTTTATTGTGATTTCTTGGCTTATTTTGCATGATCCTCTCCTTGAATGCTCAATGAGAGTTGTAACATTTTCACATATCCATTTTGACATCCTATTAAACTTTGCTTCAAGTTCATCAACAAAATTGCGTATCGGCAAGGTTTGTTGCGGGACCATCTTATTAAGAGTGGTTTCGTTCTCCTTATCATAGATTTGGACCTCTTTTTGTTGAAGATTTGGGTCCCATTGATATTTCTTGACATTCTACCATTTTCATATCTCTCCTTCTTTTTCCACACACTCAATTAGCTCTCAAATCTCATGGGCTTGGAGCTCATATAATTGCCTTAGGACATCCATCCCAAGGATCTCCCTTGTTTTGTTATGAAGTCCATATATGATGTGGAAAAGTTACCTTTCCTTGAAAAAAACATGGACTAGCATCTGTTCAGTAAGGCATAATATCGATCTAAGGCCATGTCCATGGGTTCATGTTGTTCTTGCTTCCACTCTTGGATTTGCCTCCTCAAATTGGACACTCTTGCATAGGTTTGGTATTTCTTGTTGAAAAGTTCCAACATTGTTGACCATTGTTGGATTTAATTTGGTCTCAATGATCTATACCAAACTTCAGCTCTATTAATTAGTGTCCTAGAAAAGAGCTTAAGCTTTTTCCATCCATTTTTAATGTTGTAGAAAGCATAGGCATCATGGAAGGCTTGTAAATGATGTTGTAGATCTGAATCGTAACCTCCTACAAATTTAGGAATATTATTTATGTCAAGCTTAGGTAGGTGACTCTTTTTGCAATGCTTGTGAGATATTTTAATGGCCTCTATAATCTGCATTAGGCACTTAGTGGCCAACAAGGATTCATCATCATTGAATAGGTTGTGAGGGAAATTTCATTTTGGTTGATGATGATGATTCAATTTGTGTTCATGTTGATGACCTTGAGTGTGTCTATGGGTTTAATTTTTACTTTCATTCCAACCCTTTAGTGGAACTTTATCCCTATACCTATGTTCATATTTGTTAGAACTAGATGTTGAAGGGGGAGAGGAAGATGAGGAACTGGAAGGATTGCCATGGCTTCTATGGTGTTCTATAGGGTCCCTTGATTTATCATTTCTAGGTTTTAGGAGGTCTTAGGCCTTGAGGCCTCCTCGAGTTTAGGACCTACATCATGTCCTCCAAGATTGTCTGCCTTAGGTGAAGGTAGTCTTTAAGTGTCGTTAGGGTGGTCATGATCATAAGAAACCCTTGCATAAAATTGGTCACTCCAATTTTCTTCATTGTATATCTCATTAGTTCTCCAATAAATGTGTTCGCTATATAGTGCATTATCACTTCCATGTGACAGAGACATTGTTGTTGGTTTATGGTGTGTGTGAGTTAATATTTTCTAAAATATATATTGTTAATACTTTTACAGTGATCATGTATAATATAACTGATCTAGATAACTAGTACCATCCTCGGCAATGATGCCAATGATGAACGACGAGGTACCCCTACACTCAACCATATGAATCACAAGCATTCACACACGATCTAGTCGAATTTTGTGGATGGGACTAGTTGTGGTATCTAGATTGTTATGCTCTTATTGCAGCTCGCCATCTTCCCACTGGTACTAGTGGTAGCTTTGTCACATATGGTTTAGTTCAAAGTGAGGTAAATGATGTTGTCTAATTCTTTGCTGCTCCTAATGATGATAAAGAGATAAATTAACTAAGCTAATGAATAGTGGAAAATGAGATCCAAACTAGCCTAGCTAGCCTAACACAAGTATCCATCCCACTTTCCTGAACACATCTTGAATACATATAGCATTACTAGGCTACCAAACGTTAAGCGTTGCTAGGTTACCAAGAACTATATGTATGTTCTAAGTGGTTGTGCTTATGTTTATTAACAACTGGAAATTAATTGCTTAATTTAAATGCATAAAAGTAAAGTGCATTAAAGGAAACATTAATCTATTCTCAATGCTACAAGCATTTTGAAAAGAGTTCATTTTATTCTACTCACACTATTGTGCTTAGGTACATCAGTGTTTGAACAAAGATCTATACATACTTAGACTCCTTCTAGGAGTATTTAGAAAATATTCTAACTCTAGAGAGAATAAATTGTAAGAGCTTTGCTACTTTGACTGAAAACTAACAAAAACTCATGCCAAATTGGGAGCCCAGGCACTATATTTATAAGCTAACATATACCCCCCAACGTTGAATACCCAACGTTGCATCTAGGCTCTGACGTCAGAGACTTGATGTCATAGTAGATGAAACAATGTGATTCATCACCAAATTTTTGCTTCCTTCACAAGTGTTTAAGGAAATAGCTTCAAATTTGCTAATCACTCTCTATGTTTTGGAGGACATAGGCATTGTGGAAAGATTAAAGGTGGTGCTATGGATCAACATTGTAGCCACCTTCAAATCTTGGCATATTGTTCATGTCTAGCCATTTGATATGAGTATCCCTCATGTGCTTGGTTGGTATGTAGATAGCTTCTTGGATATTTAGTACACTTCAAGTTATCATAAGGGGTTCATCATCGTGGTCGGGTTCATATGCTCTATTGTAGTAGTGGCCCCTTTTGTGCTCATATTTCTCTTGATCTTCTCTTCTATCCGTTCATCTCCTTCATTCATGTTCTTCATCTTCTATATCAAAGTATCTTGAATATCGGTCATGATGACCATGAGTCCTCCTTTCTTCTCTATCATAGTTCTGGTACTTATGTCATCTTCTGTTAAAGTCCATTGATGATCATGATGAGGTAGATGAGGTATTATGATGTTGGCTTATTTTCCTTTCATGACCCTTCTATGCTTCTTCGTAGGATTTGGCAAGAAGCCTTGGCCTTGAGTCCCGCTTATACCTTGAGTCAGTAGCCTCCTCCATAGTTTTCTCTATAATGTGGAATTAAGTTTAGCTTTGATAGGTTCCTCAAGTTTGACGATAGGCATTTTTGAAGGCTCCTCATGGTTCTTGTGGAGTTGTTCTAAAATGAATGTATCAACATCAAGCTCTTCCAAGACAATAGAAGTATTGGCCTACTTTCCTTTATTGTGTACATGTTTGATCTCCATGGTAGAATCTCTCCTCATCTGCACCTTTGTGGGTTTGTAAGGTCTTGTCATGTGCTGAGTCACATGATACCCTTCATGGATCTAGTCCAATTACATTCCCCTTAAGGTAGTTTAGAGCATGTTAAGTTCTACATGTTCTAGAGGCAGGGCTATGTTGTCTTGCATGTCCCTCCACCTCATTTGATTATCTTGATGGAAGATGAAGGTGAAGTTTGGATGATATGGATCAGTGTGAGCATAATGGACTCTTGTCTACATTGGCATTTCCCATTCTTCTTCATCAATGATTTTGTCACTGCTTCTTGTCTTCTTGGTAGGTGATGGTTGATCTTTGTGTGAGGCCATATTTTATAGTTTTTAGATGTTTATGTTTTAAGTGTGCTTTTCTTATGTTTGTAAGGTTTGACTTTGTGTTTTGGTTACAACAATCTTTGAGAAATCAATTACTTAGCATACATTGATGTGTCCCTGGTAACGACGCCAATGATGAGCGGTGGAGTATCCAATCCCCAACCATATGAGTTACGAGTGTTCACGTGCAACCCTGTCAAATTCCATGGACAAGGTAATGTAATTATGCTAGTAATTAGTTAAATTTCATGATTTTTTTCTTTCCACGTGAGCTAGTAAAATTGATGCGTATGGTTTAACTCATGGTGAGGTGTATGATACTAATGTTGTATAGGCCATATTGCTCATAGTAAATATAAAGTAAAAGAAATGGTTCTTAAATATAAGTGATAGTAAACAAATATAATCTAGACTATGTGATGAACATTTGGTCTTGATCTTCCATTCACACCTTTGACTTCATAGAACTACTACTTGGGTTACCAAGTACCTCACTAATGGGCATACCAAGTGATAGTACTATTGGGTTACCAAGCAGTTACACATAAGTGCTTAAGATTAGTGCTACTCATTCCACTTAGCAATAGTAATGATAAAGTGCATAGAAAGTAAATCAATAACTAGAGAAAACTATAAAGTCAAAGTAAGAAACTTATTCTAAGTGTAAACAGTAAAGAAACTAAGCGATGCTGTAATATTGCAATGTAATCTTGATCTTTATTTCTGTGCATAAAATGTGTTCAAGTACATTCCATGTGAATAAAGACTTCGTTAATTACTAAACATCACACTACGAGCATACACTCCTAATTGTTAAGTGCTAAAATCAAGAAAACAAATTGACAAAATTTTGCTATGGTTGGAATGAAACTATATGTGGATAGTATACCTAAGTGTTGTACTTATAGGCCTACACACATCGGCAAGATCAGATATGTGACATCATACCTTATGCCTCAATATCAGAGATCTGATATCGTGGCTCTGATATTAGATGCCCAATATTGTAGCCAATCAAAATTTGGATTTTTCATGACCTAACTTCACACATGTATCGTCAAGATTACTAAGTGTTATGTCACTAAGCAAACCAAACCATAGTGCTATTAGGATTACCAAATGAAGACCTATTTACATACAAAGTTGGTTGTGTTCATACTGCCAAGTTACTATTGTGCATGGAAAAGTAAATATTAAACTAAAACACAATGAAGGTAAATTTATTCTAAGTTACACTATTGCAATGGTATGGAATTAATCTTGATCTTTATTATCATTCTTGAAATATGTTTAAGTACATCTCACTTGAATAAAGACTTCATATAATTAGCTCACAACCACATTATGAATAGTTGTTTTTTTGAGGATAACATCAAGGTAACTATGCTTGGGATGCCCCTATGTTGGTAAGCACTTGTTGATTGTTACTAACAATTGGGAATTAAAATTGCAAGAGTTTGGTTACTTATTGATTTAATGATGTCATAAATGTAATAGGTGGGTAGAATTTAGAGGCATTTATGGTGATTGCATTATTAAATCTATGATATCTCATGGAGCTCAGTAACATCTATGATATTGTAGCAAATAAAAATTGTATTATTCAATGTTTATCATACTTGCATAATTTGCTAAAAAGTCATCATTGAGTTAAACAAAATTAAGATAAAGTTTGTTATAAAATTTATGGAAGTGACCTTGACTAATTAATTGATTGAATGTTGTATTGCAAAATTTTATCTAAGTAATTACAAAGAATTGAAAAAACTCTAAATAGATATACAAAATTTACAAAATTGCAAGAATATTCAAGTTGTTTTTGATGTCGGTGGCTCCTCACATCTTGGTGTTTCTTGTAGTGGTTCAACTTGCACTCCTCTCTTCATGTGAAAATATTCAATGAGCACCTTGAATTTTTCATCATTAGTTTATGGGTTCCTCATAGTCCAATGAAGCTCGATTAGGTTAGAAGTCATTGGGACATCCTATGAACAAAACAACATTAGGAACATTTCATTGGGTTATAAGAACCAAGCAATGAAAGTGGTGTGGTCAGTTTCAAGTGTCCTTATAAGTTTCTTGATCTTCTAGTAGTTGATCATTGAAGAGAAACAAGTATCTACTATGCCCAACCATATGAATTACTAGCATTCACTATGTAATCCAATCAGCTCTCTAAGTACACTGGGTCTAGGAAGCAAATATTAAGGACGTGATTGTTGTCTTCTCAGTTTCACTTGTAAAGTGTAAGTATATGGTTAAGTGTAATTGAGGCATATGATTTTTATCATTTTATATTTAATACTTAAATCACCTAAGTGCTAGAAAATGTTTTATTAATCTAATAATTTACTAACATCTTAATTAATCCTAACATAAGCATTCGTTCCCACTTACTGTACACATCCTAAACCACGTTATAACATTACCAAGTTACCATGCGTTAAGCACTACTAGGATTACAAAACATTAATGTATGCTTGAGATGATCATTGATGAGTAGTGGAGTATTCAACACCCAACAATACAAGATATGAGTGTTCACACACAATCTTAAGCGAACTCTGCAGATAAGGTAATGTGATTATACTAGTAATTGATTAGTGTTCATGATGATCATCTTCCCACATGAGTTGGTAAAATCAATGCTTATGGTTTAACTCACAGTGAGGTATATGATATTGATGTTGTATTGGCCATTGTGCTCCTAATGAACATGAAGTGAAGGTAAAATTTTCCAAATCCAAGTAATAGTGAAACAAATTTAAACTAGCCTATGCGATGAGTAGCTAGTCTTGATCTTCTGGTCACACCTTGAACTTCATGCAACTACTACTAGGATTACCAAGTACTACACTATTGGGCATACTAAGTGATAGTACTATTGGGTTACCAAGTAGCTACACTTACGTGCTTGAGATCAATCGTACCCATTGTACTTATTAACATTAAAAGTAAATTGTAAGAAATCGTAAAAATTAACTATGAAAATAGTAAAATAGTAAACTAATTAAAAACAAAAATAAAACAAAGTGTTCTTGCAATGATGAAAAGTAATCTCAATCTTTATTTTTGATCATGCAATGCATCCAAGTACATCACATTCAAATAAAAAATCTATTCAATCACTTACCATCACATTGCAGGCATACACTGCTAAGTACTGAATTCAAGAAAACAAACTAAAAGATTTTTGTTGCTAAGCTATTAATTTATTGTAGATCCATGCATCCAACTATTGCTTATATAGGTTAGCGTGCATCCTATGATATCATTTATATGATAACATATGGTGAGATACAAACATATCTATGATATTGTTGGTTCAGAATTCTTGGATTTATCATGCTCCCATGACTAATTGAAAACTCATCCTTGAGTTAAAACAAAATGAGGATGGAGCATCTTAAAAAATTAGGAGGTAGATCTACATGACACTGACTTCTATATACATGACTTTCTAATGCCATAATGGAGTTTACAAAAATGAACACATGACATGACAACTTTGACAAAGAATGAAAAAGGAAATCTAGCAAGGTTGATTATAGCCTTATGTTTTTCCAGGTGGAGGTGGCTCTTCCATAGGTTTCTTCCCCTTATCATCAAGCTTTTTGAATTGGTATTTGTTTAGGAGTTCTTGCAACTTCTCTTCTTCCATTTTTGGATCATGAATTGTCCATGTTGATGAACCAATGTTTGATGGATTTGACATGTTCCATAGAATGGTAGTTGTAGAAACATCTAATTGGCTTTAACATACCATGCCACAAACTATCATCACTCTTCTTCAAAAGCTCTGGCCTTTTCTCTGAGTTCATGATAGTTCATTAATCTTTTGGCTAGATTTGCTATTACATCCTTTTATCCCTGGTAGCTAGCCTTAACTACTTCTAGTTTTGAGTTTACTACTTGAAGTTTTTGTAAAGCATTTTTTTTATCTGCAAACTCCTTCTCATATAAAGCATAAGTGGTTGCTACTTGTTATTATAGTTCATTTCTGGACCTACCTACTATTAACACGGCCAAATTAGCATATCAAAGGTTTGCTAATGTCATGTATTTCTTTAAGTCTTCTATCTAGAGAGTATTTGATGAGGGTCAACCAAGATATGAGTTGCCTCACAAGAGAAAATAGAATCTTCTCTATGGAGGAGGTACGTGCCATCCGATAGAAATTAGCCATCGAAATCAATGCATGGAAAAATGATGCTAAGAAACATGAAAGGCTCAAAGAACACTTCCAAGACTAAGTGGGCATGTATGAACAGATAAATGAGAAAGAGATTTAGATGAAAAGGCCAAAATCGGTTTAGTTGCAGCACAAAATCCTAATTGGCAATCCATCTTGGAACCATGGCCTAGACCTATCAAGTGGAAGTGAAAAATTACTAATGTAATGTATTTGTCTAATATATCGTAAAGTACATGGAACTTAATTTTACGTACTGACCAAAAGAACAGAATACCTTTAACCAAAAATCCCCAAAAAGATTGCAAAGAAGTCTGCGGTGAGCGTGGATCGAACACGCGACCTTCAGATCTTCAGTCTGACGCTCTCCCAACTGAGCTATCCCCGCACTTCTACTGCTGTTAAAAATAAAAGTAAAATCAATATAGAGATGTTCGTGACTTGTGACATTGATCTGCTGACCTTCTAGTACAAGCAAAGGACGAACAGTAAAAAGAGCATCCTTATTCGTCACATTCCTGAAATTGTGACCCATAGATAAATAATTATGAGTAGTACAGCTTAAGCTTATAGACCTATGCATAAATCTCAGCAGGGATTGGTGGATGTAATTTCAATTTTACTTCCATAGAGTGAAGTGTATTAGGAATTTAGAGCCTCATCGAACTCAATGATAACCTGCACAACTGAGCATTTTATTTTACAGGGCACTGAGTTGTTGCCAGCCAGTGTCTTTTGTTTCGATCCCATGCCAGTCTGGTCTCTCCTACACGTGCGTGCATGCATGCAACACTGAACTAAGCGTTAAACCCTGTGTTTCAGGTGATTCCCTCAATCCTGGAAAACCAAAGTCTCAACTCTCGCTGATCTCTATTTCTTCGCCTAGTTAATAATCTTGTATATCCGAAGGAATAACGTGTGCAAGTAAACAAAAGTCAAAATATTTTTTTAAATAAATAAATATATATATATCTTCTTCACGTATGTGTGAAAAGCATTTGATTCGCAATATGCATGATGGGTCATTACTCATATGGATCACTATTTCTTGAAACGGATTAACCAACCTTTTAAATTTTCCTTCCCACATTTTTAGCATTTATACACACGACATAAATCGGGAAGGTCAAGTCATCATCACATCATTTGTGTCAACTTTTGGAAGCCACTCTTCTACAAATATGACAGGCAAAGATTAAGATGCTTCCCAGCAAGTAAGCAACCAACCTTCTAAATATACTGTGAACTTATCATCGCTGTATATATTTTAGGATAACATGCTATTCATGGGTAACAACCATGTAAGAAGGAGGACAAGAAAGCAAAGCAGCAGGACAATTGCAAAATTTTAAATAGTCAACCATGATCCAAAATAGTAAGCAAGATCCCAGCAGAAGAGAAAAGGGCGTTAAGACACCAGTCAGGGTAGAAATGAAGTAGAATTTCAACAACAGCGCCAGCGCGATGTGCTCCACAAGTCATGGGAGATCGAGAAGTTTCAGACCGTCGTGACATGTTGCGTCCTGACACGATATACGCGATTCAACAGAGAGAAGAGAAACCGGGGAAAAACTCTGGATTCGGCGATGGAGGACGCGTGATTTTTCCTAATAATGGAACTGGCACTTACCGCAACAAAACTGCCACACAACCCCAAGTCTTATTTGAATACGATTCCGAATTGCCGGTGTTTGGGATGCTGCCAGACCCATGTATAAAAGGCAGGACAGGGCCTGCAACAATGGCGTCCCCATCATTGCAAGCGAGTAACCAAATCCTTCTTGTTTTGATTCTAAAATCTCCTCACCACGGCGCTTAGGGAAAGGAGCAAAACACCACCAACAACAACAAATACACGATGGAGGAAGATGAGCTAACGCTGAGGCTGACTCCACCAGGGCAGCATTACAGTCACACTACTCATCACCATCCTTCTTCTGTCATAAACAATAATGGCCCTGGCCATGGACCTGTGGCTGGGGCTCTTGCTCACAGCCGCATGGTTTTAGCCACGTCTATGGCTATGGCCTGCACTCTCAGCACTGGCACCACCAATAATGGTGATAATTTCGGTGCTGCAGGTGCTGGGAATGCAATCAGTAGCACTACAAACAATCATCATCATCACCACCATTATCAAAATGATATGATGATTGATAGTAGTACTACACGTCTACTAGGCAGACGCAAGTCACCTTCGGCCATGGCAGGCCCTGGAGTTATCCGTGCTGCGGGGTCATCGATGGCTCCAGCAGCAACGGTGACAATGTGCAAAGAAGAACGCATTCCACCTCCGTATGTGTGGGCCACCGATCGGCGAGCAGTGGTGCATTCGTTGGAGTTTCTGCTTTCGCATGGCATCACCACCGTGGACGGTGACGTGGTCTGCAAGCGCTGCGACGGCAAGGACACCCACTTCGTGGATCTGCAGTTGCGTTTCAGCGTTCTCTCGGATTTCTTCATGAAGCACAAGTACAGCATGCACGACCGCGCCCCAAAAGTTTGGATGGTTCCTCGCTTGCTGGATTGCAAGAAATGCCATCAGACGGACTCTGTGAAGCCAGTAATCCACGAGAAAAAACGTCAGATCAATTGGTTGTTCCTGCTTCTCACGCAGACGCTGGGCTTGTGCACTCTGGACCAGCTTAAGTATTTCTGCAAACATACGAAAAAGCACCGCACCGGTGCCAAGGATCGCGTTCTGTATCTTACCTACGTTGGCCTGCTCATGCAGCTCGATCCCGCCGGCGCTTATTTGTGATCATAGGTTATTTACCGATTGCCGTTTTGTATGGTTTCAGCAATTGCTGGATCGTTGCTGCTCGTGTTTTATTCCATTACACTCTGTATTTTTACTTTTATTAGTCTTGTTTTATCACAGTGCGATCATCTTCCGTGTTTACGTCTTTGACACAGTCAATATGGTTGTTGCTTTAATCCTAGCTAAAGTTTGGTTCATGGCGCTTGTGTTAATGTTGATTAAGTTAAAATTGCAGTCTATCCGATCGGATCACGGAAAACGCTGAAGTCGATGTTCGAATTAAAGCATTTTAATCTTCGCGTGACACGAGTTGTAATGTACTGTATATTAACTAATATGGAGTGGCATTTTAATTTTCGCGTAACACGAGTTGTAATGTACTGTATATTAACTAATACGGAGCGTGACTGAAACTGAGCCATCCAGAGATTTGTTTAGATTCATTCAGCGTTATCTAAATAGTTTAGACTGTAGAGTTGTGTACAAAATGCAAGGTTATGACTTGACAGAAAGAACTGATTAAGTTACGCAGTCTTGGCAACAACCGATGAGGAGAAATAAGTGAACGACATAAAATAGTATTGTTCTTTTGGCAACGTAATGCTGGAGATTCTTGAGAAGATCTTTATTTTTATCTCAAGTTTTCCAGTTGCGATCTGCGATTTATACTACCGTATGTTCATTTGCGCATGGCTTGGACATGACGTGGATGCGCATGCTTTCTTTACCGCATTTGCTGGCACAACCTTAGAATTAGCTGTTTTAACCTGAAAATTTATTTTTCTGGGTTTTTTGGTTGCGGAAAATCTACCTATAGTAAGGATGATCTTTTTTATCTATGCCTGCATAAGTTCGTTGAATTATAGTTCGCATTAAATCACACATCTCGATATCCCAAGTTACTCCAATAATTTAAATTTTGTCTTTACCATCGTATCGATAACTTATTTTACCTTGTAATTTCAATTATAAATGATTTCCTAGCTTATTTTACCTTGTAATTTCAATTATAAATGATTTCCTAGCGTAACATTAGTTTCGTTTAAAGCTCTTTGTATGAAGCTAAGGTAGGCTATGTTCCAATTTTTAACACCCCTTAGCTAGCTTCAGTATTTGACTTTCTAATATTTTAAACATCTGCACATATACCGACATACATAAAGCTAAAATTTTGAAAGTCAGCAAAACGAAAATGAAATCACCCATTCATCCTTACAAACCTTTCTTTTAAAAATTTGAAACTCAGCAAAAAGAAAATGAAATCACCCATTCATCTTTACAAACCTTTCTTCTTAGGTAGAAAAAAGATCCAACCTTTCAATTGGAATTTAAAATTTTGAAATCATAGATATATATTTCATAGGAAACTTTTTAATGATTTTACTATATGTTATTTTTATTTAATTTTGAAAGAAAATAAGTTGTGGGATACAATTCAAAAGTACTCCTTTTAAAACGGAGAAGTGCATAGACATACTTTATAATCAAAAAGTTTTAAAAATAATAGAAATAACACTAAATATATAAAATGCAATTTTAATAACTTGACAATTTAAGCTCAAAAAGAGTTCCACACTCCTCCAATGAAGACTTCAATCGTTGTGAAGTTGAAAATAAGTCCTCATGAAGTTGAAAATATAAGAAATAGAATTAGCTATGCAAATCAATCCTTCAATTAGATTACTTAGGATCAATGCTATTGAAGTTAATAAAGATATAACAAATAAAATTATAGATATAACAAATAGAATTAAGCCATAGTCAAAGTAAAGTTGATAAAGATATAGCATTGAGCCAACATGGTCAAAATAAAAACAAATGAAAACAAGCTATTAGTGTTGAATGTTGGGCAATACAAAAGAGACATGAAGAATGTTAGGCAGTACAAAAGAGACATGAATAACAAATTAGCAATTATACATGTTATCTTACATAGTGCAATTAGACTTGTTATCTTATATGGTGTTGAATGTTGGGTGGTACAAAAGAAACATGAAGAATGTTGGGTAGTACAAAAGAGACTTGAATAACAAATTAGGGTGACAAAAATACAAATGTTTAGATTGATGTTAATTAGTATCATAGAAATAAAATTGCTTAGATGGATGCTAAATGTTACCAAAAAAGATAAACTACATAATACAAACATTAGTGGAAGACTTGGAGTAGCTCCTCTTTCAAATACGTTACAAAAATGGCACCTTAGATGGTTTGCAAGTGATGAGTTGCATTCAATTGGCTATGCCAACGAGGCCTTGTCAACGCGGCCTCAATGATTAGGCCTCATTGGCGAGGCCCCATCGACGCGTCTTACCATGCATTGACAAGGCCTCGTCGACATAGTGTTGGTTTTTGGCTATAAATACATGCTTGTAGCCATATTTATGGTAATTAGGGATTATAGTTAGAGTGAAGCTCTTGCAATTTTTCCATTTGAATGTTAAAATTTTTTCCCAAGTGCCCGTAGCAAGAGTCATTGAGTGTATAAATCTTTATTCGAGCATTGTTGTACCTGAGCATGATAGTGTGTGCATCAATAAAGATGAGCTTTCTTATAAACCTTGTAGCACTTTGGATAGATTACCTATTTCATTTATGCATTTAATGTTTTTAATTATTTATTAAATGTTTTCCATTGTTATTAAATATTTTCCAGTTATTACATTAATGAAGTAATTAAGCCAGGTAGATTACACACATAAGTATGACCGCTTCGAGAATAACATGTATTTTCTTGGTAATCCCAATAGTGTTATTGCTTGGTATGCCCAGTAGCATAGCACTTGGTTGCCTAGCAACAGATACGTGGGTTTAGGACGTGTACTGAAAGTGGGATAGGATGCTTATGTTAGGATTAGTTAAATGTTGGTTACTTAGTTAATTTAGATTAGTTAATCAAATTCCTTTTATCTACATTTTGAGCACCAAACTATAAAACACAAAATGATAAAAATCGGATGCCTCACTTACACTTAACCATACCAATGAACGTCAAAAGTGTAACTGGGAAGACAACAATTGACCTTAGGGCTAGATTCACTTCCTAAAGGACTAGTGTACTGAAAATGATAATGTCTACGGAATTCGATCAGATCGCACGTGAATGCTTTGTGATTCGTATGGCTAGGTGTAGGGGCACCTTGCTGCTCATCATTGGCGCCATTGCCAAGGACTTTGTTTGTGGAACATGCACTATTTAGGTCTAAGTGAATACCATTAATATCATTGTACAAAACTAAAGGTCAATATGATTCCTACTATACATAGAATTATAAAAGCACACTAACGTTTTATTTTGTTTTGCAAAATGTCTTCTTCTTCTCGCAAGCACAAAGATACCAAACCACCAGTCCCACAAGAATGCAAGATGGTTGATGAATCGTGATTCATTGGGCTCCGATATCAAATCTATGATATTGGGTATGCGATATCGCAACCTAAGTAATGATATCGGGTATACAATATCATGACTCTTGTGCGAGCCTATAAATACACATGTACGCACACAGAGTTGGGGAGTTAAGATAGAAAAGTTAGAGTAGTCTTTTAGTTTTCATTTTTAGTTCTTCTCAACCTTTTCTCCTAGTGCATGCCTGCAGTGTGATTATTGTAATTGTATGACATCCTTTATTCGAGTGTGACGTACTTGGACACACACATGACTGAAAGTAAAGATCGAGATTACTTCATCATTGTAGCATTCACTTAGTTTAATTATTTAATTAGTATTGTTATTTATTGTTCTTAAACGTGGAATGAGTATGACTTAATCACGAGCATCTACATGTGACTACTTGGTATCCCAGTAGCGTACTTGGGCCATGTGCTTGGTAATCCTAGTGGTAGTTGTGCACAAGGTCTGAGATGTGTACAGATGATTAAGGAACGGATGCTCATCGCACTTAGGCTAGCTTAGATTCTCTCTCCCTATCTCCTCTTAGTTTAACTCTCTCTCCCTTTACTCCTAGCTTAATTAAAGATTATTTTCCATTATCTCTAGGAGTAGCATTAGTTTAGGAACACATCATACGCCTCACTCTGGACTAAACCATACGTGACAAGCAAATACTAGTTCAAGTGGGAAGACAGTGAATTGCGATCAACGAGTAACTATTTAGATACCACAACTAGCCCGTCTACGAAGTTCAACCGGATCATATGTGAAATGCTCATATTCGTATGGTTGAGTGTAGGGGTACCTCACCACTCATTAGTGGTATACAATCATCTAGATGAGTTTGTGCTAAAATTCACCTTCATCCTACATTAAGATGAATAGTTGCTCTTGCATGATATGAAGGACAATGTCGTCTTGTCCCTCGATCGATCTATGCTCGAGATGCTATTCAAAATCCTTAAGAAGTTGGGCATAGTAGATCTTCATGAAGAATACATTGTGGATGGATATGAAACTTGAAACTACTGTTCCAATGAAACACAACACAAATGAGATTGACATCAAGAGAAACTCTGTGAAGCTACAAAGGGAAAACATTACATTAATCCCTTGTTCCTACTAAATCAAGATGACACTAAGGATCCTCTTACTAAAGGTTCTCAACATGAAGATTCTCCACCCCTTGATACTGATGACAAGGGTGTGAACCTAAACCTACAATCCACTATTCATAAATTGGGTTCAGGAAGAAGTGACATCCAAGGTAGGGACTTGGGCAAGCACCAAAATAGCAAGGGATCTAAGGATGGTAATCATAATAAGCATAAGAGTGTTGGCAGACACCATGGTGATAGTGGTGATTCACCTTCCTCTTCATCCTCTTCATTTAATTTTGAACATTCCTCTTCATCTGATGGTTCTCATGGAAGCCACTATCAAAAAAACCATGATTAAGATGATCAACTAGATAACAATGACTGTGAAGACCACCAAAATCAAAGGGGTGACCAAAACCATCATCAACATCATCAATGTAGTGATAATGATGAACCTCTATTAGCAACTTGAAGTATGCTCAACATTGCAGAGGCAGTAAAAATTCCAACCAGGCATATGAAAGATAGTCAGATCAAATGCTTAAACATGAATAATATCCCAAGATTTGAGGGGGATACAACTCTGATCCACAAATGCATCTACAAGCTTTTCATGATGCTTGTGCCTTACAGAACATAGAGAATGAGCAGCAAAAACTCAAGCTTTTCCCAAAGACACTCATCAAGAAAGCTGAAAGTTGCTACTGGTCTTTGGAGCCAGAATCTATCCACAAATGGAATACCATGTTAGAGCTATTCAATGAGAAATACCAGACGTACTCTAGAGTGTCTAATCTAAGAAGGCAAATCCAAGGCTAGAAACAAGAAGCATATGAACCCTTGGATGCCACCATGGGTAGATACTATTCACTCTTACATCGATGCCCTAGCCATGGTTATTCCCAGAGGGAACAACTTCACCACATCATAGATGGGCTCAGAGTAGAAACAAGAAAAACCCTTCAAGTGTATGCCTAAGGAAGATTGTTTGAATTGGGAGCTCATTAAATCCAAGGGCTAATTGAGTAGGTAGAAAAAGAAGAAAGTGAGCTATGAAAAAGGGAAAGTGCTAAAGAGTATAACAAGAGCCCTTCCATCAGAAAACGAGAGGTCCAATTTTGTGACGTGGAGGAATCACCACTTGATGAAGTGGTGAATAGGAAGACCTTGCCCATCTAAAAATTTGTTTTTGATATTTCGACCAAGGTTGACAAGTTATGGGACTCTTTAGATGAAAAAATTTAAACCTCTTTAAAGATTTCTGAACATCCAAAGGGATGTTGCCCTATGGTGTCACACTTACAAGAGTCGAGGGTGTACACATTGAATCCTTTCCTAGCATGTAGGCAAGCTCCAAGATGATTGCCTTATCCTCAAGGCAATCCAAGGCAGTTCCACTAATAGCAACAAGCTTACTACCCAATTAGAACTCCTCCACAAACATATGAACAATACCAATAGTGGTATCAACCAAAATCATGGGGAATGTGACCGTCAATGCAACAATACCCTTATATGCAACCAGATCCATATGGGTACTATGTTCAGCAACCTGTCTTTCCTAGAAGTTCTATAAGTCATACATCATTCCAGAATCACTATTACCCTCTAGAATACCACTAAACACATTCACCATCTACTCAAGGAGAAAACCCATATTCATATCCATGTCATCCTTTGCATCCCTCTGCACATACACCTCCCCCTTCAACCTAGTTACCTCCTGCTCCATCCATGCAGTGTGAGATCCCTCCATAGCCACAACAACAAAATGCTACAAGAGTTGTACACTCACAACTAGTTTTTCAACCAAGTGGTCCAAACAATCAATCAAGGAAAAGACCTCTCTTTTGATCCAATGGTCCTCTTCAACCCTCATAATCTAGTTCTATTGATCATCCTGCATCTCCATCGTCCTCATCCTCTACGTCAACTACCTTTGAGTACTCTTCAAACCAAGTGTCACCTCGAATCCACACTATAATGCTAACACATGCTATTTCGGAGTGGATCAAGGTTGGAAATCCTCCTATGAAAAGATCTAACCCAAGAAGTCCACTCATTTATCTATAGATTGCTGGACATGAGCCATGCAAGGCTCTTCTTAACTCTAGTTCCAAAGTTAATCTCATCTCCCATGATATGTACATGGTTTGGAACCTACCACCTCTCAAGAAGAGCAACATTTGTCTAGAATTAGTAGATCAATCAATTATTATCCCTCTAGGACTAGTAGAGGACATTGTGACCACAGTTTGTGGGTGGTCCTATCCTACTAATTTTCTAGTAATCAAGGTGGAAAACTACAAGAGTGACTTCCCCATCATTATGGAAAGGGCTTGGTTAAGCACAGTCAATGCACATATGGGTATAAGGGATCTATCTTTAGAAATATCCAAGGAAAATAAACTAGGTAAGATTGAGAAGAAGCATATTCCATGCATTGCATACAGTGACAACATGTGCAATTGTGTGCAAAAGATTTCATTAACCAAGAGTACCCACGTTAAGGCATGCAATCAGTGTGCACAAGAGATCAATATACAAAGATGTCTATACGCAACAATCACAAACTAGGAGGGCACCCTATGGCTAATGACTGACTCAGATAGTAGCACACTATGCATGGAGCCAACTAAGAGCCTAACATGTGCTTATGTTGAAGGCATGGACAAAATTAAATAAGTTCATTTCTAACTCTCTAATGAAGATGATGATACATGTGTGGGGAGAGTTGGAAATCCCTAATTACTTTAAGCAGGAGCCCATAGAGCTAAAAATTTTACTGATCAGAATGGAGTATGCATTTTTAAAGAATGGTAAACTAGTCATAATTAATGCCAAACTTTCTCTTGAACTAAAAGAAAAGTTGTTGAAGGTGGTGAAAAAATGGTCAACAACCTTTTCTTGGTCATATCCAGAGCTAACAGAAATTGATCCAAGGATATACTAGCATTGCATTTACACTAACTCAGCCATGAAGCCTAGAAGGTGGCTACAGAGGTAGCTAAACCCTAAATTGAAGCAAATCATCAAAGAGGAAATTGAGCAACCCCTCAAGGTGAGGTTCATCTATCCAATTGTGGATAGTGAGTGGGTTAGCCCACTCGTAATTGTACCAAAGAAGGATGGAAAATGGTAGGTCTGCATCAACTTTAAGTTGTTGAATATGGCAACATTTAAAAGATCACTTTTCTTCGCCATTTGTAGATCAAGTGTTAAACACCATATCTAGGCATTGTTATTATAGTTTTTTGGATGGTTATAGTGGCTATAACCAAATCTAAATTGCACCTGAAAATCAAGCCAAGACAACATTAAAAAGTCCCTAGGGGACTTTTGCATATTGTAAGATGCCATTTGATCTATGCAATGCCCCTGCAACATTTCAACATTTGGTCCTTAGTATCTTTTAACAGCAAATTGGTAGTGGTGTTGAAGTCTTCATGGATGACTTTTCCACCTATGGAGCTACCTTTGAGTAAGCCTTGAACTGACTTGAGCAAGTACTAAAGAGATGTGTAGAGACAAACCTACAACTCAACTAGAAAAAAAGTCATCTCATGGTCCAAGAAGGCATTGTGCTAGGGCACCGAATTTCATAAAATGGATTGAGGTAGACCTAGAAAAAATAATGGTCATCCAAGGAATAACATGCTAACCAGAGATTGTAAAAGATGTTCGGTCATTCCTTGGACACAATGGCTACTACCAACGATTCATAGAGAATTTCTCTAAGATCACAAAGCTGTTGCTAGAGCTTACAAAGAATGATGCACCTTTCATCTAGACCAAGGAATGTGAACATGCATTCAAATAATTAAAGGAGAAACTCATAAAAACACCAATCCTACGAGCACTAGACTAGTCTAGATCCTTCCATATCATGATAGATGTATCTAACTATGCTTTGGGAGTAGTACTCACACAAATGAAGGATAAGAAATGTCCATACTACATCCACTACACAAGTCGAAGCATTGTGGGAGCATAGTTAAATTACACCACCACGAAAAAAGAATTAATGGCAGTGGTGTATGCTCTGAAAAATTTTAGGCACTATGTGCTTGGTTACAAAGTATTTATGCATACAGACCACAATGTAATCCACTTCCTCATGAATAAGCCAATGGTGAGCCCTCGTTTCATACGGTGGCTCATGATCTTGAAAGAGTTCAATCTCATAATGGTATATCAAAAAGGAACCAAGAATGTGGTCACTGACCACCTCTCTTACTTAAGATGGGATAATAAAGAAGAGGATAGCCCACTCTCTAATCAGTTTCTAGACAAACTCCTCTTTACAGGAGTAATAAGTGAACAAACACCTGCAAAAATAACATGGTATAATGACATCCTCACTTATCTTCTCACTCAGGAGATGCCACAAGACTTGTATTTTAGAAAGAAATAACAATTCCTTCATTGGGTCAAATACTTCATGGAAATCAATGGACACCTCTACAAGGTGTGTGTCGATGGATTGATTTGTTGGTGTGTCCCGGGCAAAGATCAACTACGTGTTCTCCAGGATGCTCACAAAGTACCTTGTGGAGGCCATTATGTAGAGAGATGCATAGCCATAAAAATCCTGATGGCAAGATACTATTGGCCTACAATCTTTAGGGTCACCCACCTATTTGTCAAGTCTTATGAATGTTGTCAACGAGATGGGGGGATGACTTCTCACATGGAAGGTCCTCAACAATGGATTCAACCATTGGAATCTTTTGACATATGGGGTGTTGACCTCATGGGTCCCATGTCCAACAAAAATGTATATATTATAATAGCAGTTGACTATTGCACAAGGTGGGTAAAAGTAGTGGTCATTATTGATTGTACATTATCCATTGCTACTAGATTCATACAACAAAATATTGTGAATAGGTTTGGGGTGTCACATTCACTAATTTTTGATAATGGAACTCATTTCACAAGTGCCACTTTTAGAAAATTAATGCAACACTTAGGGGTAGAACATAAATTAATAAGACATTACCACCCCCAAGTCAACAGCCAAGTAAAGGTAACCAACTGGGAGATTACAAAAATATTAACGCAAACCATTAGCAAATATAGGAAGGATTGGAGTACAAAGCTTAAAAATGCTCTCTAGGCTTATCGGTCAACATGGAAACTTCCTATTGGCTATTCTTCTTATGAGTTAGTGTACGAGAAACTTCTAATGCTCCCAATTTAATCTAAGCTTTGTACACTCTCAATAACCTTTGATCTAAATCTTGACCTAAGTATAGCACAAAAAGAAAGATTAATCAACCTAAACATGTTACATGAAAATCAATTAGTGGCCCTATCCTTGAATGAGGTGAACAAGGCATTCAGGAAGCAACATCATGACCTTAGAATCAAGAAAGTAAAACTTTAACCAGGAGATAAGATTCTCTACTGGAACCCCACACATGTACCCCAAAAGGAAAAATTCCAAACATTGTGGGAGGGACCTTATATAATTGATCAAACCTTTCCCTCCAGGGCTATGTTGATCTACAAGCTTGAATGCCCAAATAAAAAGCAGTTGGTCAACATCCAACAAGTAAGGCCTTTTCTTGAACCAAGATAGGCTAGTGTAACTACTGCCTCAACAAATGGACAACCACGTTCTATTTCTCGGATCTCTTCCTTCCAACTTAATCAAGGGGGAGATGGCCATTTGTGCTAACAATCCATTTGGCTTCTTAGTTTATCTACTTTTTTTTTTTTTTTCATGTTTTTGATTTTTACAAATTCTTCTAATTTTACACCATTGTTAGTACCTTTAATCCCTTCTTGATTATTTTACACTTTCTTATATATTTTACTTTGTTTTGTTTTGATTCAAGTGTGGTATTTTCTTATTCTCCTAATAAAATTGCTTTATTTTCACAGGACATAATGCCACTGTTGCTGTTTACTAATGATGGATTGTGCTTCATGTTGTGATTGTCAATGTTTAGTTTCTATTTTTGAATTCTAATGTATGGTGACTTTGACATGGTTTATTTTTTGTGGAATAGGTAGTGAGTCCACATCATCCACCCATCCAATGAACTTTATGATTTTTCTTGTTCTGGGAATTTGAGGTCCCTTCCATTAAAGAAAATTTTAATGAATTGATGACCTTAGCAGTTCCAGAAAATTAGGAAGGATTCAAAGGTTTGTAAAGGGTGTAAATTCAAGGGAACTCAATACTCTTTGTACTCTTCTACTTGCTTGAGTGCTTGAGTGTGTTTCATGGAATTATTACCATTCTATACCATCGACTAATTGGAAGTTAAATAACGTCATTGCATGGTGTGGTTGCCATCCAAAAAAAAGGGAATTCAAAGCACACCTTTTGGACAAATAAACGGGCTACAAGCACTAGTTATGGGACTTGAACGACATGTATCTATGCCTAAAGGTCCCCTATAACTAAGGCCCTCTCTCTCTCACTTCCTACTTCCTTCTTCTTCTCTTTGTGGAATAGTGGTTGTTTTGTGGAAGCACACTGGTATCTCAAGTGAGTGGATTGGTCTTAGAGTGGTGATGTGAAGTCATTGAAAGTGGCTAGTTTTGCTCTGGACTGAGGATGGATCTTCTTGGGTCACTTTAAACACAAATTCCACAAGGGACTTCTTATGACCTCAATTCAGAACTCCATTCCACCTTTTCTATCATCCATCCATGTTGCCATAACTCACCTCACTACCATGTTCTATTTTATGTTCTATGTCTTGGTCTAATGTGTTGGGATTCTTGGGTAGATTCTTTTGGGTTGGTCCTTAACTTTTCATGATCATTAAATTGACTATGGGACCCATGGACTCCTTAGTTGAGGTTATGCAAGGGAAAAAAGTGCATGAGCATGCTATGAGGAGGATCCACTTGCATAGCTTTTGGCATGATTAGTTAAGGTTCCTTACCTTTGACAACACTACAATCCTATCTTTCGCATATTCCATTAAGTATTCTGCTTAGTGCTCCTTAACCTTCTACTTCATTCATCCACTAAATCAATTTTTCTTCATTTTTTGAAATTTATGAGCTTCAACATCTTCTTCTCATGTTTTCATATTATTCTTAGTCCTTTAAACTTTCATTTGACCCCAATTTCATCCAAAAATTCCTTCTATTTTGTAGGTTGGATCAAAGTCAATGGAAGTCAATGGTGGTTAATAGAGGAATCAACGAGTCTCGTCAACACAGTGCATACATGCTATATATATAGCCTAGTGCTTAGGAATCTTTAACATTTGCCTCATAACACACGGGGAGTTTTTGCAATTTTTGAAAGCCTAAAATCTTCCAAATTTCATAACTTCCCAACTGTTTGTCCAAATCACTCCATTTTCGATCCTACGCTTATCGGAGGTAAGATCTTTATTATGGGAGCTGCAAACCTTAAGGTTTTTGATGAAAAATTGATGAAATTTTTTCTAGCTCCCCCAAAGGGTTAATAACCTTAACAACATATAAACATTAGCTTTTTCAACAATTAACCCTTCCAACAACCTCTAAGATGGTTTATTAATGATAATACATAAACACATGATAATTAGATTAATTAAATCAGCCATAATCACAAGTTAGCCAAAGTGTAACTATCCTTAAGAGATAAATGTATACCAATTATTTTAAGGTTACACAATGATTGCTAATCCATGGTCTCGTTGTGATTACAGATGGCACCAAAACAGAAATGCTCGTAGGAAGGGAAACCCTTGCAACCATGGGAGAAGCAGCCTAGAGTTGGAAGGGGCCAACAAGAACAAGGCTAAGAACTACTAGAAGTGACCCATGCAATGGGACCTCTTCAGAGGAGCTCAAAGTGGAATTTGTCCAATAAATTCTAGAAGAAGAAGTGTTGACAAAACAATCCTAAAGAGGAAAAGTGCCTGGACCTACGCTAAGGCTTAAGGTCACTTTAACCCAAGCCTGCCTAGACATCATTAGGTCCCACGAAGTTCAATGGTCTGTTCTTCAAGAGATTAACTTTGGATCATTTTTGAAAGCTCCAAAGGATTTCAAGACAAAACCATAAGCCTCTTCCATGTGGCCAATTATCATGTTCAGTAGGAAATGGTACATGGGAGAGACATATCTCTTCTGGAATAGTCGAAGGTTGAGGTTTTTTGTCAAAAGTAAGGACATTCAAGTGTTCTACTTAGTAGAAGCTATTACACAAGCACTTGGGTTGCCTAATATTGGAACACAGTTGGTAGAATTGTCCACAAAAGGTGATCTTGAGGCCAAGAGGGAGTAGACCCAGCAATGTTACAGGGTTGACCATAAGGAGTATGCTGTGCTCACACTAGCAAAGTGAATTTACTTTAACATTACGAACTATCACCTCAATCCAACAGTGAGGCCAAGCAAGGTGACCACCTTCTCCACCCAAGCATGCTTCACTCTAAGTGAAAAATTTCCTATCAACCTTCCACAATTGATCTACTTAGAGATCAAGAAGTGTTTCAAGAAAAATGAATGTGAAAGGAAAACCCTATTGTTTCCATGCCTCATTAGGAAACTTTGCAAAAGGATAGGCCCTATTTGTTATTCCAATGATACCCTCAAGCATGCTCCTTTGGCCTCATGATTAGAGATCATGAAAGACAAAATGCCAATAACGACCCAAGAAGAGGAGATGCTACCACCACCACCCACTTAGGAAATAAAACCCCCAACTAGTGCATCCATTAAGTGTCTATGCAAAATCCAAGAGTAGCTCTTAAGAGAACAAGAGTAATGTGTAGGAATGAGTGGGGTAGATCCATCTATGTATCAACCAATGATGAGTCACCTTAATGAGAGGGCTCGAACAGTTAGCCAGATGGAGAGGGGTGATCCAATCTTTTCTACCCAATGAATGCAGCTACCTGCAAAGTCAAATCCTAATGGTCAGGAGGTGACAATGTTGTTATGGCAATACCATTTGTTCCCAGAAATCTCTGGGAATGCTACCACTTTCTAGGTGTGGTTGGAGGAAGACGAAGGGGCAACTGTCTTGGTGATGCAACACCAATGGTAAGAAATAGTGACTAAAGTGGTGGCTGACCATGTAGTTGAAGCATTGAATGCATCCACAATGTCTATACCAAATGTATCTACACTTTGAGATGTGTAGATATTCGCAATCATAGTTAGCGAAAAGTTAGACACAGCCCAGCATGAAAATTTGCTAGAACAACTGGTGGGAACCAGGCAACCAACTCCAAGGGGCAAATGCATTATCTTAGAGGGGCAACTTGAAATAGCCCAAGAAAAAAAACCAATGCTTGGCCGCAAAGGTTTTCAAACTTCGTGCCCAACTTGCGAATCCTATGATCCTTAGCCTAGCAATAACAAGAGATGAAGCTTTCAAATAGCTTTAAGATAGACCCTAGAAGGTTGAGAAGGAGGTGGTAATAGCCATCTTCAACTAGTCCATGGTAGAAGCAAAAACATATGCAATTCAAAAGGACTTGAACTAGATGCACCAGGAGAATGAAGCCCTGATCGCACAAAACTATCGCCTATGAAATCTTAATGCTTAAAAGGACCAAATGCAAGAATTCATTCATCAACAACAAAAGTAGCTTGCTAGGGTGAACATTGAACTAAGGAAATTAGCTACAGAGAACTAAAATCTGTCAATGAAGCAAGTATGTACATTACACCAGAAATTTGCCATCGAGATTACCACCTAGAAGAATGAGGCTTCAAATTTTGAAAAAAGTGAAGAATCACTACAGAGACCAGGTTGGCTTACAAAAGGATGTTAATGAGAAACCCATCCAAATGGCGAAGGAAAAACTAAATGAAGCCCTCTAGAAACTCCAATAAGGAAAAGAAATGTGGCAACCCATTGTTGATGGGATCAATGCCTACAACAAAGTGGAGATCTGCTTAAAGGAGTTGCAAATTGTGAAGATGACAAAGTATATGGAGTTGGCGAATCTTCGATATGCAAACTTAGTAATGTTGACTACCAAACGACCATAGTCAAAATTAGAATAGTAAGTGGCTAGGTCGTATCTATTATATGAGGTAGAGTTCAAGCACCACAAGGATGACAAGTAGAAGCTTGAGACCACATGGAAGTTGTAGTAGCAGTAGAAAATTTGCAACGACCTCAACCACTCCTCATGCATGAAGCCAATAAAGGTCCCTCAAAGCCTCAGGAGCCATCACCGCTTGGGATCATCTAATCTTCTCGACCACACTTTATGTGATCAAGTTACGTGCTATCTGGTTTTGAAGAGTTGTGTTATGGTGTTCAATTTTATGTCCTAAACACCACCATCTTTTTGTAATGTGTGGATCCGTACATCCAGGCACTCCATTTTTTATCAAGTTAGTCAATTTTTTTTGTTTAAAGAAAAGTTAATTAATAATTCCATACCTTCCAAATTTTGTAAAAGAACTTGAGGATGAGTTTTTATTCAATCATAGGGGTATGATGAGTCATGTTCAGTTGGCTATGTTGACATAGCCTCATCGACTAGGCCTCGTCAATGCATCTTACCATGGGTCAACGAGGCCCTGTCAATGTAGTGTTGGTTTTTGGCTATAAATACATGCTTGTAACCACATTTATGGTAATTAGAGATTGTAGATTAAAGAGAAGCTCTTGCGGTTTTTCCATTTGAAAGTTAGAATTTTTCCCCGAGTTCCTATAATAGGAGTCATTGAGTGTATGGATCTTTATTTGAGCATTACTGTACCTGAGCATGACAATGTGTGCAACAATAATGACGAGCTTTATGATAAACCTTATAGCACTTTGGATAGATTACCTATTTCATTTATGCATTCAATGTTTTTAATTATTTATTAAATTTTTTCCATTAGTCATTAAATATTTTTTAGTTATTACATTAATGAAGCAATTAAGCCAGATAGATTACACACATAAGTATGACCACTTTGAGTGTAACACATATTCACTTGGTAATCCTAGCAGCATTATTGCTTGGTAGCCCAATAGCATAGCACTTGGTTACCCAGCAGTGGATACGTGGGTTCAAGACGTGTATGAAAAGTGGGATCAGATGCTTATGTTAGGATTAGCTAAATGTTAATTAATTAGTTAATTTAGATTATTTAACCAAATTTATTTTATCTACATTTTGAGCAGAAAACTATAAAACACAAAATGATAAAAATGAGATGCCTCAATTACACTTAACCATACCAACAAACGTCACAAGTGTGATTAGAAAGACAATAATTGACCTTAGGGCTAAATTCACTTCCTAAAGGACTAGTGTATCGGAAATGATAAAGTCCATGGAATTTGATCAAATCATGTGTGAATGCTTTGTGATTCATATGGTTGGGCATAGGGGTACCTCGTTGCTCATCAGCAAGACATGTGCAAAGAAGATTGAATAACAAGCTATAAAAAGGGGTTGTTATATCATTTTTCAAAGAAAGCCACCATAGGGAAGACCAAAAAAGCATGGAAAAAAAATAATCTAAGATTATTTGAAGAAATTGCAAATAAACAAAGATCTAGCTCTTCATAAACATGAATGGCAAAGAAGAACTCATGTAGTTGATCCCATTTTGTTGGGCCAAGGTTAGGATGATGATGATAATGATGATACAAGCCAAAAGGATATATTATATTTTCAACCCTACCCTCTTTTAGAAGTTTCATAAAGGTATTGTACACAAGCATGAGGTGTTGAATGGTGTCATCTTGAGCATATAAAGTGAGAATATTAGGATAATTCTAGCTAGAAAACCATATTATAACAAAATTTCCAAATAGTATAAGAAATAAGGAGGCAAAAGTAACTCTAAGTAATCCTTGAAAGTTGAGGAGTATTGCTAAATAATATTTTCTACACATAAGACTTTATTTAGTATTGTAATTTGTTGAAAGTAATTATCTTCATCTTGCTAACCTGTTAAGGTAGATGAAGGATTTGATGATAATTTATTATGATTTCTACCAAATACTATAATCCTTAAATGTATATTTTTATCATGCTTCTAGGTAGTACATATCTTAACATAGCCCATGGGCTTGAACTTCTAACTTGTAGACCTTAAGCTACATGGTCAAACATTGTAACTAATGCTTTATTAACCATTTGATGAAAATATTGCGTAAGCTTGTAATGGTTTCTTTAAGCCACTTAACATCAATTTGCATAATGGAGAAAATTGTAAAAGACATGATCAAGATAATAAAAAAATTATACTTTGACATGATTAACTGTAGTTAGGATAACTTTTCAAAGAAATTCTAGAAATTGTATGAAAATCTAAGAGCTACATTAAGAATGTACAAATTAAGTAAATCATCATCATCATCATCTTAGCCTTGTCCCAACAAAATGGAATAATCTACATGAGTTCTTTTAATAAATGCACCTCTATGAAGAGCTAGATGTTTATTTATTTACAATTTCTTTAAATTATCCTCAATCATTTTTTTCCATGTCTTTTCTATCTTTGTTTTAGTGATTTTTCTAGAATTGTGATATATCAACCTTTTTTTATTAGCTTATTGTATGATTATTTTTGCACATGCCCAAACCATCTAAGTCATCATTCTTATAACTTATACGAAATAGAAGTCACTCCAAGTCTTTCCTTAATGTCTATGTTGCGTAGTTTATTTCTTCTAGTAGCATTTAGCATTCATCTAAGACAAATTAAGCAACTGAGCTTTAGCAAATCATTTGAGAATCTTGACATTTGAAATAATGAATCACTACTTTTCTTTAATAAGTGATGAATCATGGTTTGCCGGGTGCTGATATCGGGCCCCTATTATCAGACCCCTGATATCGGGTACAAGATAACAAGTCTAATGAGTCCTGATATCAAACCCTCAATATTGGGTACGCGATATCATGGCCTGACAAGTGATATCGAATACAGGATATCATGGTTCCCATGTGAGCCTATAAATACACAATGGGACACATGGGAAAGCAATAGGAAGTTAGTGTTAGAGTAGGATATTTTTGTCAATTTTTCCTCTCAACCCTTTCCCTAGTGCATGCCTGCAGTGTGATGATTGTAATTGTACAGAACCTTTATTTAAGTGTGATGTATATGGACATGCACATGACTAGCAATAAAGATCAATATTACTTCATCATTGCAGCATTCACTTATATTTAATTGTTATTTATTACTTTCATAATTAATATTTCTCTACCCTCATCTCCTATCCCTGTTAGTAAACACAAAATGAGTACAACTTAATCACGAGCATTTAAGTGTGACTACTTGGTGTCCTAGTAGCGTACCTAGGACATGTGCTTGGTAATCCTAGTGTTAGTACACGAGGTCCAAGATGTGTACGAATGATTAAGGATGGATGCTCATCGCACTTAGGCTAGCTTAGACTCTCTTCACCCATTTCCTCTTAGCTTAATTAAAGTTATTTTATATTGACTCTAGGAGTAGCACTAGTTTAGGACCACATCATACACCTCACTCTGGACTAAACCATACGTGATAAAGTAAATACTAGTCCAGGTGGGAAGACAGTGAACTATGATTAATGAATAACTATCTAGATACCACAACTAGTCTATCTATAGAGTTCAACCGAATCGTGCATGAACGCTCATATTCATATGGTTGAGTGTAGGGGTACCTCACCACTCATCATTGGCACCGTTGCCAGGGATGATGCTAGTTATTTAGATTAGTTATATCATACAATATCATTGTAACAAAGTATTCACAATATATCTCTTAGAAAAGAAATTAATTTCAATTAATTCACACACGATTCACAAAAATGTCTCTCTCATATGACTATGATAACACAACAACTAGTAAGGCCATTCATTAGAGAACCAACGAATTAAATGATGATGAAGATGAAGTTTGGAGTACTAAATCTTATGCAGGGGTATCCTATGTAGATAAACGAATACAACACTGTCCCAATTCACAAATTCATAACCTACCTAATGACAATGAACCCCTATTGACCACTAAGAGCCTAATGCATATACAAGAGGCTATTTGAATATCTTGTAGGCATTGCAAAGAAAGCTTTCTACCCAGGCTTGATTTAAACAAGTTTTCCAAGTTTTCAAGAGGCTATGATTTAGATCCTCAACGTCATTTACAAGCCTTCCATGATGCCTATGTATGGAATAATATTGATAATGGATGGAAAAAACTTAAGCTCTTTCCTCTGACACTTGTTGGCCAAGCAAAAGTATGGTATAGGTCCCTAAGACCAAAATCAATTCAATGTTTGCTGACAATGGTAGAAATCTTCAATGAAAGATATCAAACTTATGCAAGAGTGTCAGCCTTGAGGAGACAAATCCAAGAGTGGAAACAAGTACAACATGAACCCTTGGACATGACCTTAGAAAGATATTATGCATTGTTAAACAACTACCTAGGCCATGGATTCTCCAAGGAAAGGCTAATGTACCACATCATAGATGGGTTCCATAATAAAACAAGGGAGACCCTAGGGATGTATGCCCAAGGTCAACTATATGAGCTACAAACCCACCAATTCCAAGAGCTTATTAAGCGGGTAGCAAAAGAAGGAGAGTTAGCTAAATGGGAGAATGTTGAGAAATTTCAACAGGACCAAAATGTCGAATTAGCAAAGGTTGAAGAGGAGAAATCAACTCACCTCAAGGAGGTGGAATCATCTTTGCCAATAATACAATCGCTAGACAAAATTGAGGCAAAGATCAATAAGATGACAAAATGGATACATGAAAAGTGTGGAGAATATGCCAACATTATTAAAGGTAGAACCATGAAAAACCAAGAAATAGGACAGAACACCCTTAGACAATCAGAAAGAAGGGTTGAAGAGAATAAGAACTCAACTGCTAATCATACATATCAGTGTAACATTTGCCTATATGATCACCCCAAAGGTTAATGTCAAATCTTGTCACATTTACATGAGCATTGTGGAAGAATGTTACATCTAGAGTTCATACAAAAATACTATGTTGAATCACAGTGGCAAAAATCCCAGTTGTGGGGGAGGCCACCCCCAAACTGGTCACACCCTTCATACCATCCGAACCCAAGCACCTATAAGGTTGATGTTGCCCCAACTAGGTCAACATCCTCTATCTCACCACATTGTTATCATTCTCCTAAATACTATCAACCCATATCCTATCCAGCACGATCACCACCTCATGTGCCTTACACTTTTCCTCAACCTCAATATTCCCATCCTTCATCTCCTTCTACATTGCCACCAATTGTACCAAAAGGTTTTGCACCACAACACCAACCCACGATCATTACTTGTGCTACTACTGTCAACAGTAGTGGAGGTACTCAAAAGCATTTTTTCTTTAAGCATGGTTGTAGAAAGGGACAACATAGTTCTGAGACCACTACATCCTCCAACTTAGCACAAGTTCAACATTGTGGTGCATCCTTATCCTCGAACTCAACACCTCATGTTACCTTATCCAGGCCACCAATCAACACTCCAACAACTATGCGGTCCAATGAATATAGCCATGTAGGGAGACATATTGATCCTTACATACCATCTTACAGGCAAGGGTGCCATAGTGGGTCAACTTCATTATCAATTAAACTCATCTTCTAACTTGCCCCACTATGTCAACTTTAATATAGTGTGTGCACCCCAATTTGGGTGCATTCCAACCATGACATCAAAAGACACCCAGTGGTTTGGATATGATCAGGTCCTAATATTTCCAAAATTCTTGGATCCAAACCTTCCATTTATTAATTCTTTCCATGAACAAAAGTTTAGTTATGGGGGATATCCCCCATTCTAACAAGTAGAATTAATAAATATTTTTCCTTTTCTTTAATTTTACAATTTTTTGTTTTTCAATTTTTCATCTTTCAATTTATTGTTTTATCTTTTTATGAGTAATCTCATCTATGAATAAAGCACTCATGTGACTTGTTGGTTGAGGTGTTATTCTTTGCTATCAAGTCTCGAGTAATTAATTATTTGGATAGCGAGCCCACCACATCCATCCAACCATTCTATTAATAAGAGGTTCTACTTTGGGTACAATGATATTCTTGACATCATTAAAATTTAAGTAATTTTGTGCTCATTATGCCTAGAGTGAAGAACGATGGACTAAGAGCGAATGGCTAAGGTGTGACATCAAGGGGACTTGTGGATTCTCTTTGGTGACATCTGTAAGAGTTGCCATGTAGCCTAGTTGTACTAATATCCTTGTAGATCTAACAAAAAATGGAAGAGTAGTAAAGGAACTCAATAAAGAAACCCAATGCTATTCTAGAGGATCCCACTGGAAAGGCATGCACCCATGCCTAAAGGTAGGAGGCTTCTCTAAATTACACATAAAAAAAAAGAGAACTTGTGCCAAAGCAGCCAAACAAAAAAAACAAAAATATTAAAATAAATGTGCCACAAAGAAATTCCACATCACTCCTCCCTTGAACAAAATGCCAAGTGATCATATGCCTTTCTGTCATGATGCTCTTATGGTTATCCATCATGGGATGAAACAATGTGATGTCACTGATTGGAGGAATGGACTTGGTCTTGATTTTGGAGCAATGAGCTAATGACACATTAATCATGTCCTACACTTAAGATTAATTGTGCCTTAGGTCAGTCACCTCATGTCCCAATCTCTGTAATCCCTTCTACAATTCACCTCATCTCGTTGTTCATGAATTGGTGACTCATGTCTTGTGTCACATAGAATTCCTACCTCATCACGGTAGTATCAACATGTGTGTGTTTTGTTGCATCAGTGTAGATTACATTTAACCCTTCTAGTACCTACAAACATTTTAAGGTGTGGTTATGCAAGGGAATTTTATGTTGTAACCTACTTTAGGGAGGACCCACTTACGTGACTTTTGTAATTTGTACTTGTTGCACACCACCACATCATTTTATACCCTCCAAGTACTTCATTGCCAAATCTATTCTTTCCTTTATCATTATTTTATCAAATGTTCCTCAAAACCATTACATGTCCTTTTATGTGTCACCTAAACAAATCATGTCAGACATTAAACTTTTAGGGAAACTTCCTTGAAAATTTTCTAACTCTAAAATCACACTAAGCAGATAATTCAACATTTATTAAAGGTAATGATTAAGGTATGAAATAACTGAACTTCTTTCAATAACCTTACTAACAATTGATCTTTGTGTGATTATAGATGGCCTCTAGAAGAGGAAAACAAGGAGGACCTTCTCAAGGTGCAACTGAACACCCAAGGGGAGGCAAAGACCAAGGACCTCATGCAGATCATGCAAAGTAGGAGGCACAATCATTCAGCATCCATTAGGAACCTCCTGTCACTACACAATCTAGCCAAGAAAAAGGTAGAGAAATCAGGGCCCAAGCCTATGAAGAGGAATGATAGCTATTTGCGGCATGGCATATCAAGGCCAATCAAGTGTTCCCGTAGTTGTTGTGTCCATGGAAAGTGCCAACTCCATTAAACATTGGAACATCAGCATGGATGGCTCATAATCCTTGGATAGAAGAGGAGAAATATTAGGTGCTTCTTCAATGATATCAATCTCAAAGCCTGGAGCACAAGACAAGGGAAAGAGACCCATGGAGGAGCCACTGCCACTAAGAACCACATGAGTTCCAATAAATTTTGTAATTTTGTGTCTGTGTCCTAATTTTGTTGTATTCAACTCTCCACTGTGACATGAATAAATTTCTAGTTAGTTAATAATCACATACCTATCCACTAATCACATACCTATCCACTATGTAATCAATTGAACTTGTTCCTCACTTTTCTTAACTCGAGGATGAGTTGTTATTTATTCGTGGGTATGATAAATTATGGTTTGCCAGGTGTTGATATTGGACCCTTGTTATCATACCCCTAATATCGAGTATAAGATATCAGGTATGATGAGTCCCGATATCGAACCCTCAATATTAGACCCCCGATATCAGGTACGTGATATCATGGCCTGAAAAGTGATATCAGATACGTGATATCGTGGTTCCCATGTGAGCCTATAAATACACAATGGGGAGCACTAGAAAGCAATAGGAAGTTAGTGTTAGAGTAGGATCATTTTTTTAGTTTTTCCTCTCAACCCTTTCCCTAGTGCATGCCCATAGTGTGATGATTGTAATTGTATGAAACCTTTATTCGAGTGTGATGTACTTGGACATGCACATGACTAGCAATAAAGATCGAGATTACTTCATCATTGCAGCATTCACTTAATTTTAATTATTATTTATTACTTTTGTAATTAATATTTCTCTACCCTCATCTCCTATCCCTGTTAGTAAACATAAAATGAGTACAACTTAATCATGTGCATTTAAGTGTGACTACTTGATATCCCAGTAGCGTACCTAGGACATGCACTTGGTAATCCCAGTGGTAGTACATGAGGTCCAAGATGTGTATGGATGATTAAAGACAGATGCTCATCGCACTTAGGCTAGCTTAGACTCTCTTCACCCATTCCCTCTTAGCTTAATTAAAGTTATTTTCCATTGCCTCTAGGAGTAGCACTAGTTTAGGACCATATCATACACCTCACTCTAGACTAAACCATACGTGACAAAGAAAATACTAGTCCAGGTGGGAAGACAACAAACTTTGATCAACAAATAACTATCTAGATACCACAACTAGTCCATCTGCAGAGTTCGACAAGATCATGCATGAACGCTTGTATTCATATGGTTAAGTGTAGGGGTACCTCACCACTCATCAACAAGATGTATAAGGGACAAAAATTTAGGCTCTCCACTTATTATCTTTAGAAGAGAAAATATTAATACTCACTTTTAAATGCAAATGAAAAGTGTAATGGTACCTACAAGCAATGAATACATTCCTTTGTTTTTTAAAGCAAAGAAACTAAAAAAATTGGATAAGCTAATACAAGTTACATAAAAAAAGCATTGTGTAAAAAGATTGCAATGAAACAAAAGCAAAAAGGACATATAGAAGAGTGTTCTTTAAAAGGAAACCTAATTGATGGATCATGGCTTGCCAGGCCCTGATATCGGATCCTTGATATTGGGTACGTGATATCGTAGCCTAGATAACAATATCAAATACACAATATCATGATTCCTGTGTAGGACTATAAATACAACATTTGGGTGCAAAAGAAAGAAGGAGTTGGTAAGTCTAAGCATAGAGTCTTTTTTTTTTCAGTTTTCAATTAATTTTAGTTCTTTCCCAAGTACATGCCCACAGTGTGATGATTTTAATTGTACGAAACCTTTGTTCGAGTGTGACATACTTGGACATGCACATGATCAGCAATAAAGATCGAGATTACTTCATCATTGCAGCATTCACTTAGCTTTTAGTTACTTAGTTGTTAATTATTATTTATTGTTTTCTTTGTTAATATTTCTTTATCATCATTCACCATTCCTGTTGTTAAATGTGGAATGAGTATGACTTAATCACGAACATTTAAGTGTAACTACTTGGTAACCCAGTAGCGTATCTAGGAGTACTTAAGTAATGTGCGCTTGGTAATCCCAAAAGTAGTACATGAGGTCCAAGATGCACACCAATTATTAAGGAAAGATTCTCATCGCACTTAGGCTAGTTCAGATTCACTTTTTATTTCCTATTAGCTTAGGTCAAGATTATTTTCCATTGTCTCTAAGAGTAGCATTAGTATAGGATCCCATTATTCACCTCACTCTAGACTAAACCATATGTGACAAAGCAAATACTAGTCTAGGTGGGAAGATAGTGAATTGCGATCAATGTCTAACTATCTAGATATCACAACTAGTCCATCTATGGAGTTCGATTGGATCATCTGTACATGCTCATATTCGTATGGTTGAGTGTAGGGATACCTCACCGCTCATCATTGGTGTCATTGCCAAGGACAGTGCTAGTTACTTAGATTGGTTACATCATCGAAGATCACTGTAACAAAGCCTTGATGATATATCTTTTAGAAAGAAACTAATTACAAATAATTCACAACAATGTCTCTCCCACAAGACTATGATAACGCAACAACTAGTGAGGCAATTCATTGGAGAACCAATGCAATTTATGATAACAAAGAAGTTTGGAGTACTCAATCTTATGCAAGGTTCTCCTATGTTCATGAACACCCCAACGGTACTCAAGAACTCTTGTCATCCAACTCTAACACCTCTAGTGAGGATGGGACATACCATACAATGAGGGGGCCCGTAAGGCCTAGGACCTTCTCAATGGTTAATAGGAATTTATCCGAGGATGACTGGGAGACTTACAAAAGTCATGACAAGTCTTCTAGTTCTTTCTCTTCCTCTACTCCTTCAATGTTAGGTCATGACATGGATGACCATCTCTCAAGGGGTCAGTGTAGAAATAAAAATTGAGCCCACGGGCAAAGTCAAGAATGCCAACATGAATGAAGACAACATCATCCCAACTCACAAATTCATAGCCTACCTAGTAACAATGAACCCCTACAGGCCTCTAAGTGCCGAATGCATATACAAGCGGCTGTTCAAATATCCCGTAGGCATCATAAGAAAAGCTATCTACATAGGCTTGACTTAAATAACTTTCCCAAGTTTTTAGGAGGCTATGATTTAGATTCGCAACATCATTTACAAGCCTTCTACAATGCCTGTGCATGGAAGAACATTGAAAATGGATGGCAAAGACAAAAGCTCTTTCCTATGACACTCATTATCCAAGCAAAAGTATGGTATAGGTCTTTAAAACCAAAATCAATTTGACGTTGGCCGACAATGCTAGAACTCTTCAATGAAAGATATCAAACCTATGCAAGAGTGTCAGCCTTGAGGAGACAAATCCAAGAGTGGAAACAAGGGCAACATGAACCCTTGGACATGGCCTTAGAAAGATATTTTTCATTATTAAATAAATGCCCAGGCCATGGGTTCTCTAAGAAGAGGCTAATGTATCACATCATGGATGGGCTTCGTAATGAAACAAGGGAGACCCTAAGGATGTATGCCCTAGGTCAACTATATGAGCTACAAACACACCAATTCCAAGAACTTATTAAGCAAGTAGCAAAAGAAGAAGGAGAAATAGCTAGATGGGAGAATGTTAAAAGCTCTCAACAGGACAAAAATCTCAACATAGTAAAGGTCCATGATCATGAAGAGGAGAAATCAACTCACCCCAAGGAGGTGGAATCTCCATCTTTGCGAATACTACAATCACTAGATGAAATTAAGGGAAAAATCAATAAAATGATGGATGGGTACATGAAAAATGCAGAGAATATGCCAACATTATTAGAGGTGGAACCATGCCAAACCAAGAAACAGGACCGACCACCACTCAATAATTAGAAAGAAGGGTTGAAGAAAGTAAGGATAGGAGCTCAACTACAAATCATATGTATTAATGTGATGTTTGCATGTATGATCACCCCAAAGGCCAATGCTTAATCTTGTCACATTTACATGAGCGTTGGGAAGGAATGTTACATCCAGATTTCATACAAAAACCAAAAACCCCAGTCGTGGGGGAGGGCACCATCAAACTGGTCATACCCTTCATGCCATCCGAACCTAAGCACTTATTACATTTAGCATCCTGTTTCCCCAACTGTGTCAACATCCTCTATTTCACCACATCATTATCATTCTCCTAAGTACTATCAACCCATGTCCTCTCCAACAAGATCACCACCTCATGTTTCTTGCACTTCTCCTCACCCTCAATATTCTCATCATTCAACTCCTTCTACATTGCCACGAGTCGTGCCAAAAGGTTTTCCACCACAACACCAACCCACGAATGTTACTTTTGCTACTACTGTCAACAATAGTGGAGGTTCTCCACAACGTCGGAAGCATCCTTCCTTTAGGCATGACTGTACAAAGAGACAACATAGTTTTGAAACCACTACATCCACCAACTCAACACAAGTCCAGTGCTATGATTCATCTTCTCTCTCCAACTCAATGCCTTCTGTTACCTTATCAAGGCCACCAATCAACACTCCAATAATGATGTGGCCCAATGAATGTAACCACGTAGGGAGACATATTGATCCTTGCATATCATCTTTCAGTCACGGGTGCCGTAGTGGGTCAACTCCTTATCACATGACCACATCTTATAATTTGTCCTACTATGCCAACTTTAATCAAGTGGGTGAACCCCAAGTTGGGTACATTCCAGCCACCACATTAAAAGACACCTAGTGGTTTGGATATGACCAGACTCCAATATTTTCCACATGCATGGATCCGCATTTTCCATTTATTAATTCTAGCCATGCTCGAAAGTTTAGTTATGGGGGATATCCTCCATTCTAACAAGAAGAATTAGTAACTGTTTTTCCTTTTCCTTGATTTTACAATTTTTTCTTTTCCAATTTTTCATTTCCAATTTGTTGTTTTATCTTTTTGAGGGTAATCTCATCGATGAATAAAATACTCATGTGACTTGTCAGTTGAGGTGTTGTTCTATGCTATCAAGTCTCAAGTGACTAATTATTTGGACAGTGAGCCCACAACATCCACCCACCCATTCTATTAATAAGAGGTTCTACTCTAGGTACGATGATATTCTTGTCATCATTAAAACTTAAAGTAATTTTATGCTCATTATGCCTAGAGTGAAAAATAATGGACTAAGAGGGAATGACCAAGGTGTGACATCAAGGGGAATTGTGGATTCTCTTTGGTGACATCTGTAGGTGCTATCATGTAGTCTGGTTGTATTAAGATCCTTGTAGATCTAATGAAAAATGGAAGTAAGAGTAATGAAAGCACTCAATAAAGAAACTCAATGCTGGTCTGGGGGTCCCATTGGAAAGACATGCATCCATGCCTAAAGGTTGGCGGCTTCTTCAATTCACTGTTGGAAAGGACAAAGTGTCAAAGCAACTAAAAGAAGAAAAGAAGAAAAGAAAAGAAAAGAAAACATCAAAGAAAAGACCAAACAAGAATGTGCCACAAAGAAATTACAAATCACTCCTCCCTTGGACAAAATGCCAAGTGATCGTACGCCTTGCTGTCATGGTTCTCTTATGGTTGTCCATCATTGGATGAAACAATGTAATGTCACTGATTAAAGGCATGGAATTGGTCTTAATCTTGGAGCAATGGGCTAATGACACATTAATCAGGATTTATTGTGCCCAAGGTCAGTTACCTCATGTCTCGATTTCTGCAATCCCTTTTATGATTTGTCTCATCTCGTTGTTCATGTGTTTTTAACTTGTGTCTTGTGTGGCATAGAATTCATACCTCATCACAGTGGTATCTACATGTGTGTATTTTGTTGCACTAGTGCAGATTGCATTTAACCCTTTTAGTGCCTACGAAGATTTTTAGGTATGGTTATGTAAGGGCATGATAGGTAGGAACCTACTTTGGGGAGGACCCACTTGCATAACTTTTGTAATTTGCACTCTTTGCACATCACCACATCATCTTACACCCTCCAAGTATTGCATTGCTATAATTATCTTTTCCTTTATCATCACTTTAATTCAAATGTTCCTATGCACCACTACATGTGCTTTTTCCTTACCTTATTCATGAACTTCATTGTAAAATTCCACTTCATTACACTTCTAGTGCCTTTAGGTCTCTTCAATATTACCCTAGATCTTTTAAATTAACCTTAAATCCTTCATTTTTTGACCTTGAAAATTTAAAAATTCATCAAATTTTCGAAGTACCCTACTTTCAAATGAACATGATATTAAGTACCCGATATCGGGTTAGACACGATATCGAGTCCGCACTAGTAGGTACGCGATATCGTGTCTATGAAAACTATATATATAGACCCTCCCTGAACACATCAACGTCATTTTTCACTGTTCATGCGAGGGGAGTTGTTGAAATTTTCTTCCATAAATTTTCTAGCTTGCACACCTATCATTCAAACACCAATAACTTGCTCATTAACGCTTCAATTTTTGTTTTGATCAAACTTACTTAAACCTGGAGTGTTTAACTTAGTCGTGGGGGAAGGGTACGCTTCAAGTTGCATGTAGTTTTTTCAAAATTCATCATTGCTCGAAGGATATTATCAAGGGTAAGTGACCTCAAAAATGCCAAAAACATTTCCCAAATTAATTTTATTTCTTTACCCAAACCATGAATTTTTTTTTTTTGGAGTCACCTAATCAAAATTGGGCCCAATATTAAACTTTTAGGGGAATTTTCATGAAAATCTCTAACTCTGAATCACACTAAAGAAAAAATGAATCTATTAAGGGCAAGGAGTAAGGTATTAATCTAATTTTGTAAAACACCTTACTGATAATCAGTCCTGTGTGATTCCAGATGGCCCCTTAAAGAGGATAATAAGGAGGACCCTCTTAGGGTGCATCCAAATGACTAAGGAGAGGCAGAGGCCAAGCACCTTCCAAAGAACACGTAGAGCAATAGGCACAATCATTCAACATTCATCAAGAACCTCCTATCATTGCACAATTGAGACATGCCAAAGGTAGAGACAATAGGGCCATGAATAGCAACAACATCTCACATTGTCTCTGGAATGTGTGTAGGCAATTCGTGAAAGGTCCATGTCAGCAGCTATGATTGTGAAACTCAATTTTGAACCTTTCACTGAATTTTCCCCTGAGGCAATCAGAGACCAACTTAAAGCGTCTTCACTATGGCCTATTCTCTCTAAGAGTGATGACTAGTACCTGGGGGAGATGTACCAATTTTGGCATAATAATTAAGAAGGCACCACCATTGATATTGGTGGGATTTCTATTAATTTCTCTACTAAGGCCATTTCAGAAGTGTTGAATTTTTTGAACACAAGGCCCAAGGCTACTCACCTGTCCACTTGCTCTAATGTGAATGCATGCAAGATATGGTTAAAAAGGACATACAGCAAGGAGGATAAAGCATATGGGGAGCTCACGCTTGAAGAGAGGATCTACTTCAAAATTGACACATATAACATTTTCCCAACAAAAGGATTGAATAAAATTTTCACCTATGTGGCTAGAAGAAGTGCCATATTTATGGGCAAGGTTGATGCCAACCTATCCCATCTATATCTCATAGAAATTTTAAGGTGATTTGAAGAACGTAAGAAAGGGAAGTTTGCATTGCCTTTTTCCTGCCTCAGGAAGCTGTGCCGATGTGCTAGAATTCTGGGGTACACTAATGATGTCCCTAGAAAGGCTCAAAATGCCTCATTTTCTAAATTACTAAAGCCACTAGCCCCATAAAAAAGTGTTGGTGAGACACTGGAGCCTAAGCAAGAATAGACGGTGGGGCCTACTACACCTGAAACTACAAAGCCTAGCCAACTCCTAGACACAAGGCCTAGTCAACAATAGGAAGTGGGGCCTAGCACACAACCTATAGGCCAGCAAGACCAACCACCACCATTGCGATAGCACTATCGACTGTCGATGAGCCATCTCAAGGCCATCGCTGAAATGGTCAATTGGGAAAGCTATGATGAAGCCAATCTTTTCAGGGTCATTGATGATGTCGTACAAGCCACAATCTCAATTGATCATGCATGGGGTAAGGTGTTAATCCAAACAAGAGGAGGGGAAACACACTAGTCACAACAGATCTCTAGAAATGATGCATCCTTTGAAGTGCAACTAGAAACTAGTGAAGGTGCCATAGTAGTGGTCATGCGGTACCAAGATGTAGCGGAAGCAACAGAAGTGGTCACAAATCACATAAAAGAATTATTTAATGTTTCTATTGTGCCACTGGTAGATTTTACAGGAGCACATGATTATCAAACCTTGTCTAGTCCCTCAATGACTCTTATAGATCATGAGGATGTTCTAGATCGATTGCTGCAAATAAGACAAGTGATGACATCCTTGTTTGACATCCCTCAAGATGTCATAGCAACACAATTAGACCTCATCTCTACAAAAGAAAAGCTAGTCATGGCAGAGGTTAGGGCTAAATATGCAAAAGAGGAGTTAAAAGGACTCCAAGAAAACCTTATCACCTTGCAAGCTGCACAGCAGGATCCATCCCAATTCATCCTTGCAGACCAGCTAGAATCCTTTCGAACAGAGCAGTTAATTAAATTATTGGAAGAGAATAAAAAAGTGGTAGAGGAAAAAGAGAAGGTTGATTGGGATGCTTCCAAGGCACAAGCTCAAACATATGCACATGCCAAAGCACTTAAGGCCTCACAAGAAGAAAATAAACACCTCGCCGTTGAAAATATTTGGTTGACCATAATAGAAAAATAAAAGAATGTTCTCAAGGAAACTTTTCAGAAATTGTAAGAATAATTAATAAGGGTCAACTACGATATGAATTGTTTGGCCAGAGAAAATAGAACCCTCTCAATGAAGGAGGCACGTGCGATCTACCAAAAGATAGCAATTGAAATAAGCACATGGTAAAATGAGGCCACATGACATGAAAAGCTTAAGGAGCATTTCAGAGATCAGGTGGGGATGTACAAATAGGTGATTGAAAAAGAAATCCACATGGCCAAAGCCCATATTAACACTCTCAGTGCTCAGAATGCTAATTGGCAGGCCATATCAGATATTTATGCCTTTTCCCACCAAGCAAAACTGAAAAGTCGAGACCTGTAGATATATGATCTCAATGGGTACGTGGAGTTGGCAAACCTACAGTATGCCAACTTAGCCATGTTGACAACAGGATGCCCAAGAACAGAATTGGATAAGTAGGTAGCGACCACCTAAGCTAAATATGAAACAGAATTTGCTGAACATAATAAGATATTACAGAAATTAGAAGTAGCAAATTCTAAATTAGAAGTGGTCAAGACCAGCTACCAAGGATAGAAAGATGTCATGGAAGATTTGGCTCGACGACTCATGAACTACCAAGAATGCAAGGACAAAGTCGGAGCCTATGAAGAGGAACAACAGTTGTTTATGGCTTGGTACATCAAGGCCAATCAAATGTTCCTACAACTACCATGCCCATGGGAGGTGCCAAATCCATCAAACATTGAAGTATCATCATGAATGACATAGGATCCCCAGATTGAGGAAGAAAAGCTTCAGGCACTCCTTCAGAGACATCCATTTCCAAAATCTAGAGCACAAGATAAGGAGAAGAGACCCATGGAGGAGCCACCACCACCAGGAACCAGATGAGTTCCAACAAATTTTTCCTTTTGTAATTCTGTGTCTATGTTCCAATTTTTTTTTGTTCAATCCCACACTGCAGCATGAGTAATTCCTAGTTAGTTAATAATCTCATACCTATCCACTGTGTAATTAATTGAACTCGTTCTTATTTTTTCTAACTCAAGGACGAGTTATTATTCAGTTGTGGGGCTATGATGAATCGTGGCTTGCCAGGCCCCAATATTGGATATCGTAGCCTAGATAACAATATCGGGTGCATAGGAAAGAAGGAGTTGGTAAGTCTAAGGGTAGAGTCTTTTTGTTAGTTTTAAGTTAATTTCAGTTCTTTCCCAAGTGCATGCCGACAAGGTGATGATTGTAATTGTATGGAACCTTTTTTCGAGTGTGATGTACTTGGACATGCACATGATCAGCAATAAAGATCAAGATTACTCCATTATTGTAGCATTCACTTAGCTTTTAATTACTTTAATTATTAATTGTTATTTATTATTTTCTTCATTAATATTTCTTTATCATCATTCACCATTGTTGTTGTTAAATGCAGAATGAGTACGACTTAATCATAAACATTTAAGTGTAACTACTGGTAACCCAGTAACGTATCTAGGAGTACTCAAGTAATGTGCACTTGGTAATCCCAGAAGTAGTACACGAGGTCCAAGATGCACATGAATGATAAAGGATGGATGCTCATTGCACTTAGGCTAGTTTAGATTTGGCTTTTTATTGCCTATTAGCTTAAGTCAAGATTATTTTCCATCATCTCTAAGAGTAGCATTAGTTTAGGATCCCATTGATCACATCACTCTAGACTAAACCATATGTGATAAAGAAAATACCAGTCCAGGTAGGAAGATAGCGAACTATGATCAACGTGTAACTATCTAGATATCACAACTAGTCCATTTGCAAAGTTTGACCAGATCATGCGTACACGCTCGTATTCGTATGGTTGAGTGTAGGGGTACCTCACCACTGATCACTAACGTATGATAGAAATAAAAAAAATAAGAGGAATGATTTTCATTATTTGTGTTTATCTCATTTATGATGAGCTAAAATATAAAGTAGATCAATGAATAAAATAAAACAAATAATTAAGAAAATTCCAATAGAAAATACAAACCCCTCATGAACCAATAAAGAAAATGTAAAAGATAAAAGGAATTAATAGTAAAAAAAAAGGTTATCATTGTAAGAAACAATAATTGGTCTCTTGCTTTTAACAATGCCTTGTTTTGTTTTAGAACTCATTAAGCAAAGCATCTAAAATGCACTAAATGTTGCTTGGAATGAAGGTAGCTAAGTAACTTGCATAAGATATCATCAATGCAAGTCAAGTGTGGAGGTAACAATAAGTCCCTTACAAAATATGTTTGATGTATATTGTAGAGTAGTGTATGAACTTGGCATTTTCTTCATGCAAAAACTATAAATAACAAGATTACTAAGTGTCAAAAGTATGATTAATAAAATTTACCATTGATATATTACATTGATAAAATCTAGATTAATAAATTACATTGATTAACTAAGTACATAGAAAGTAAATTTCATTGAAAGTAAATCTATTCTAAGTCAAAGTGTTGCAATGAACATGAATTAATCTCAATCTTATTGCCATTCATGAAATGTATCCAAGTACAATGCCACTTAAAAAAGACATCATACAATTGACTCAAACCCATGTTGTAGGTATTTATTGATTGTTTGCTAAGATTATAGACAAACTGCAAGAGTTTAGCTATACTATTGACCAAATGATGTCAAATACGCAACAAGTGCTTGCATATTTATAAACAAATATAGGCATTGCATTGACAAGGATGTGTTAATGCATTTGGGTACATCGATAGCGATGCATCGACATAGCCAATTTACAATAGATTCAATATCATATCTATGATATAGCAGATGCAATGTAGCATCTACGATGTAGCAACCAATTGAGACGCATCAATAGGGATGCTACAACACAAATGCGATGTAGCATCTACAATGTACCATTTACAATATCTTAGCTAACTAATACACTTGAGAAAATGATGCTTTATCATAACCCCATGACTCAACTACTCAACATAATCAGGTTTCATCAAAGTGTTAGTAGTTGTAGATTTCAATTATTGATAATGTTATTTGGGATTTCCTAGTGAAAATTCCTTTATTAGAGTAGTTTATAAAATGAATTACAATAATGATTCCCATTAATAACATAAATTAAGGTCTTATTATATGTGTGTAGGATATTTTTTTTCTATATAATTTTTGCAGGTGCAATTTGTTATTGACATTTTGAAAATCTTATGCAAGAACAAGTGCACATGAAGGATAGGTAGAAATATTATAACCTTATTACATTAGTGCATAATGTCATATTTATTTCAATTTATAGATGCAATGTGTTATAAGCACTTCAATTCCATTTCTTTCTCATGGACTATCATCTCTAATGACTTTTTTTATGCTCTGTAGCCACACCACCACCCACTTGTCACTACATGGATGTTGCATGCAAGTTTTTCCATGCTACAACATGTGTGATTAGCCTCAGGCCCTACAAAATGAAAACTGCTAACTAGGCCATGGAGGCCATGTACATGATACTTTATTTATGATATTTTGTATAGGCTAGACTTACCTAGTTTGATTTGGATTTGACTCTAACTTTGTGAATATCATGTTTGGATCTTAGGTCTTATTTTGTCTTAGCATATTATTGTTTTCAAGTATTCTATTGAAAACAAGTGTGGTATATGTATATTTTAGAATACTAAAAACAAAAATTATTGGATTGTAGAAATCTTAATTATTTACATCGACTACATAATTGGATTACTATTTTAATCAACCTATATGAATATGACATGTTTTCCTTTTTTTTTTCATGTTGTTCTTGTCCTTGTTTTTGTCTTGCACTTCACCTCTATACTTTGAACATAAACTATCATTGCATATTAATTTTATAGAATTTTAGTTCTTTTTCCTATCATAGCTTTGCTTTGACATTATTGCATTCTTCCATTGTGAGTTGAGAATTATTTTATTTTCTCTTTCTTTCATTTAGTCTAAATCCAAATGACTTCATTTTTCCATCTAGTTTTAAATTTTTGTATGGAAATAGGACATAAGTAGTTTTATCATTCAATAATTATGTGCACGTAAATTTATCATGTAGTTTTTAAAATAATTGCTACAAATAAATTAAAGTCTAAGTACATTTGATATTGCATAATATATGTTTACCTATTTTGTGTGTTCCGATTTTCTCAAACACACTTAATTTATTCAACATCAATCAACATAGCAATGCTTTTTCCATTTGAATCATTCAATTATGTTTCTACATTTTTACAAAACTTCCAAATACTAAAAATCATCTATACATACATGAACATCAAGTGTTATTCTCTACAAAGGTTCAAAGTCGGTTGTTAGTATTATTCATGGATGTATGCTAATGCCAATATTGTCATTCTAATATCATTTTCAAAAAGAATGACTAAACTATATAAGGTACTTCTGTTATAGTTAGATCTAAAAAAAATTAGATCTGAAAACACACTACAAATTCTCTAGAAAAATTATTAGAACCCTACAGATTTGAATAAATCATTAGAGGCAAAAAATTGCACAGTAGCAGGTTAAGAAACACTATAAATCACTCTCAAAATGTTCTAAACTCTAGTAAACATTTGCTGTGATATCAAAATGAAAGTAGAATGAAAATAGTAAAAATAGCATAAGAACACAAAGAGTTATGTGGTTCGGGCCCTTTTTACCCTACTTCCACAACAATGTTGATTTGCCTTCTATTCTTCTCAAATCTTCAAGACTCAAGCTGTTCTTGTAACTTTTCCAAACACCCAATCTGTTATTCCAACAGATCTCAGATCAACACCAACAAGACTCATGTCTCCAAGGTAAAACCTTGATACAATGCTTTTACTTTAAAGCACTAAAGGCTACCCCAAGCCTTTTATTTATGACGAAACATGAGGACCAAACCCCAATCCTAATACATGTGGGATAAAACACCAAGCCTCCTATTTATGAGGAAACATGAGGACCAAACCCCAATCCTAATACATGTTGGATAAAACACATCCCCACATCAAATGCAAAATAAAAGGAAATACAATAATTAATGTATTTGTCTTCATTTTTCCAAAAAACTTCCCCTTGAAGACAAATCCAACCAACCTTTAAGAGATGTGCACTTCTGATTAAGCTTCAGTTATCCCAAGCTTCTTCCTATAGAAAATGTGTTTTTCAGTTATCACTGGTTTTGTTAAAGCATCAACAACATTGAGCTTTGTATGGACGTTTTAAACATGCACCAAGCCATCCTCTATGATTTCTCTTATGAAGTGGAATCGGACATCTATATGTTTTGTCCTAGCATGAAAGACAGAATTCTTTGCAAGATGGATTACACTCAAACTATCACAAAACATAACATACCTTTGTTATTTTAATCCAAGAGACTGCAAAAATCTCTTCATCCATAACATCTCCTTGCAGGCTTCTATAAGGGCTACATACTCTGATTCAGTTGTAGATAAAGTTACTAGTGGTTGTAGACATGACAACCAACTCACTGCTGCACTACCAAAAATAAATATGTGCCCTGTAGAAGATTGTCTTGTATCATGATCAGCAGTAAAGTTTGCATCTACAAAACCTTCAATGTGCATATTAGCATCTCCAAAACATAAGCAATGTGCTTTTGTGTCCTTTAAATATTTTAAAATCCATTTGACAGCTAACCAGTGATTCCACCCATAGTTGGTCATAAATCTACTAACTGCTCCAATGGCATAAGCAATATCAGGACGTGTACAAACCATGGCATACATCAATGACCCAACAACAAAACTATATGGGATATTTTTAACCTTTTCAAAATCCTCTTTTGACTGTGGACAGTCCTTCTTTGATAAATTAAATNTTATATCATTTCCAATAATTAGCATGTCATCAACATACAACAACAACATTGTAAATTTACCTGAAACATCTCCAGAAAAATACACACAGTGGTCTAGGTTATTTTTATGATAAGATAGCTTCTTCATGAAAGTATCAAACCTTTTATACCACTACCTAGGGACTTGTTTCAAACCATATAAACTCCTTTTCAATTTATAAACCAGACCTGAACCTTGATGTTCTTCATACCCTTCTGGCTATTTCATGTAAATTTTCTCCTCCAAATCTCTATGGAGGAATGTTGTTTTTATATTAAGTTGTTCCAAATTTAAGTCCATGTAGGCCACCAATGATAGCACTAAATGTATAGAAGTGTGTTTTACTACTAGAGAAATTTTTTTTTGAAAGTCAATACCTAGTTTCTATGCATAGCCTTTCACCACCAACCTAGCCTTGAAACATTTTTTCCCATTTGCCTCTGATTTAATTCTGTATAGCCACCTGCACTCCAAGGGTTTTCTCCCTTTTGGCAACTGAACTAACTCCCAAGTTTTATTCTGTTGGAGTGATTCCCATTCATCATTCATAGCTACCTTCCACTTTGTGGCATCAACACATGTCATGGCTTCCTTTACTATTTTTGGTTCACCACTATCACTGTAAAGTACATAATTCAATGAGGGAGAGTACCTGTTAGGAGGTCTAGTTATTCTAGTTGACCTTCTAACCCAATGAGACATATCTGTAGCTTGTTGTTCATCATCTTCTACCTCATTTTCTTGTTGTTCTGCATTTTCTCCTTACTATCCTAAGTTCTCAGCTTGCTGCCATGTACTTTCAGCATGTTGTCCAAAGTTTCTAGATCTGGAAAATCCATTAATTTCATCATTTTCAATTTCTTTAGTCACGCTAAAAGGAGTCCTTATTTTTTCTGAGCCATTTCTGTCCTTATCTTTCTTTTGCAGCTCATTAAACATCACATTTTCTCTGAATTTAACGTCCCTTGATCTTACTACATGTTTCAATTCAAGATCCCAAAGCCTGAATCCTAACTCATCTTTTCCATATCCAACAAATATGCAACTTTTAGCCCTGTCCTCCAACTTAGTTCTATTTTCCTTTGGAATATGCAGAAATGCCTCACATCCAAAAACTCTTAAATAACTATATGAAACTTTTTTACCTTTCCAAAAAACTTCTGTAATAGCATTATCAATTGAAGAATGTGGAGACCTATTCACCAAATATGCAACAGTCATAACTGCCTCTTCTCAAAATGTCATAGGTAGGCCTGCACCTGAAACCATTGTTCTAGCACGATCCAGCAATGTTCTGTTGTATCTTTCAGCAACTCCATTTTCCTGTGGTGTGCTAGGAGGAGTACAAATATGCCTAATTCCTTTGATGTTGCAAAAATCAGTAAATATTTTAGAACTGGACTCCCCACCATTATCAATTTGCAAACATTTTATTTTAAGACCTGTTTCATTTTCTACTCTTGCAGCAAATGTTTTGAAAATTGAAAACACTTCATGTTTTGATTTCAGCATATAAACCCAAACCTTCCTTGTACAATCATCTATGAAAGTCACAAAATAAATAGATCCACCAAGAGAAATGGGAGTCATAGGATCACAAACATCAAAATAAACCAATTCTAACTTATTTTTCTTTCTTCTATCCAAATCCCTACGAAAGTTTACTCTCCTAGATTTTCCAACTAAACAGTCTTTGTAATCAGTTTGACCATTAGAAAATATAGGAATGAGAGTCTGATTTTGAAGTACCTTTAAGCTTGACCAGCCAATGTGTCCAAGATGTCTATGCCACACTTCAAAATTTTTTGTCTTAGAAACTGTTGCAATAGAGTTGCATGAATCTGCCATCAATGTATATAAGCTACCCTCATTT
>MNCI01001592.1:159582-172204 GCA_015680685.1 Gnetum montanum
CCATTGTACATTGTTCTTGAATCAAAAAACTAATGTTTTCATTAGCTACATGTACCTCTGATGTTCCTTCTTCTGACTTCTCCTCTTTTCCTTTATTTTTCTATGTTTTCCAAGCAAAGCAATACTTCTTCAAATGACCTTTCTTCTTGCAATACCAGCACTCTTAAGTTTGAGTTCTGCCATGTGATACTCCTATGTCCGTGCTTCTCCCCCTACTTGGGAAATATCTCCTACTTCTACCTCTTTCCTCTGCTACATGAACATTTCCAAATCTAGAAGACTCATCTACTCTTCCTTCTAAATCCTGCAGGGTAGACACAACCTGTTCAAATGTCATAGATGAAACACTCATAGAAGTAGTAATAGATGTCACAATTGCAGACTAGAAATCAGGTAAGGAGTCTAACAAAGTATAGGATTTAACTAAATCTAGAATAACAATTTTATATTCCTCCAACTTATTCAAATTTCCCATCATCTCATCCAAATGATCTTGAAAAGACACATCAAATCTCTTCTTTCATCTAAAAACTTTCTAATAAATGTGAAAGGTATTCAAACCTGATACTTTGTCAAACCTATTCTTCAGCGTTTGCCACAGATCATGTAGATTCATATCAGGTTTGATTAAGGCCAAAATCCCATTGCTTAGGGTTGGATGAATGAAAGATAATGCCCTAGTCTTAATTTTCCTCCAATCATCATATGACATTCCTACTAGTTAAGAGGGTTCTAGGGCCTCTTCGCACTCCTTTTGTGCTAAAATAGCCTTCATCAAAATTCTCCAAATGTTCCAGTTCCTTCCTACTAATCTTTCTGTTGTTTTCAGCCTCTCCATCTCTTTAAATCTAGTTCTGATACCAGTTGTTATAATTAGATCTGAAAATAATTAGATCTGAAAACACACTACAAATGCTCTAGAAAAATTATTAGAACCCTACAGATCTGAATAAATCATTAGAGGCAGAAAATTACGTTGTAGCAGGTCAAGAAATACTATAAATTACTCTCAAAACGTTCTAAACTCTAGCAAACATTTGTTGTTATAACAAAATGAAAGCAAAACGAAAACAATAAAAATAGCACAAGAACACATAGAGTTATGTGGTTCATGCCCTTTTTACCCTACTTCCACAACAATGCTGATCTGCCTTCTATTCTTCTCAAATCTTCATGACACAATCCATCCTTGTAACTTTTCCAAACACCCAATCTATTATTCCAACAGATCTTAGATCAACACCAATAAGACTCACGTCTCCAAGGTAAAACCTTGATACAATGCTTTCACTTTAAAACACACCCTAAAGGCTACCCCAAGCCGTCTATTTATGAAGAAACATGAGGAGAAAACCCCAATCCTAATACATGTGGGATAAAACACCAAACCTCCTATTTATGAGGAAACATGAGGACCAAACCCCAATCCTAATACATGTGGGAGAAGAGCCAGTAGTGATGGCTTGTATCAAAGCTAGAGAGTCAAGTTCTTATGATGGAAAAAGGAGTGATGCTAAAATTGATGCCTTCCACCATGATGTGGAGATGTACATGAATATCGAGGGTGTCCCTACAACCTAAAATTTCTACACAACATCTCAATATCTCATAGGAAGTGCTAAGGTATGGTGGCTTAGCCTCCTTCATGCGCAAAAAAAGGGTACTACTACAAAAAAGGTAGAGACTTGGGACAGATTTAAGGTAGCACTAATTAAACAGTTCTACCCAGGGAACTCCAAATGGGTAGTTAGAACCAAGCTGGAGAACCTAAAACATTCAAGGAAGCTTGAAGATTATATCAATAGCTTCCAAGAGCTCATGTTGCTAATTCCTGATATTGAAGATCGAGATCGCTTCTTCAAGTTTGTAAATGGATTATAACCATGGGTGCAAATGGAACTACATCGAAGAGGCATTGACACACTCACAGAGGCTATTGCTACTACTGGCACTTTTCTAGACGTCAAGGCAACAAAGCCAAACAAGGGTAAACCTAGGAAGGGAAAGCATATCACACCCTCCCACTCTCAAAAAATAAATAGAAGTTCCATCAAAGGTGGAAACACATTCAAATCAATTTAGCAAGGTAGTCATCTGATGGATGGTCCTCTAAGAAACCAAGGCTCCCAAAAAAATGTAAAGATATAAGGAGCAAGTGGCAACCTAGGACCAAGAAGAAATAATTTATAGGAGGTTCCTTTAAGGGGCCAATTCAATGCTTCTTGTGTTGAGAAAGCCACCTAGCGAGATATTTCCCCTTGAGCTCAAAAAGGATAGAAAATATGCAAGGGCAGGTTCTAGGGAAATACCTAATGGCTCTTAACTATTTCCCTAACCCATGCCTTCAGATTATAGATGGAAGCACTTTTGAGGAATAGCGAAGACTAGCTATTATGATGGAGTTGTCTAACATGGTCATGCAGAGGTCAAGAGCTGGATACTCCCAAAATCCTAATCTTGATAATTTACATCAAGTTTAATTGGCCCTAATCACTGTGAGCTCAAGTCAGATAAGTGCCCTTATTGATAATAGGGCCAACCACAATTACATGGTTCCAACCTTGGTAAGAGACTTGCAGCTAAAAATGGAACCAGTCCAAGTCTCCTACAAACTTGCCAAGTTCAAACCTCTTTGGTGCATCAAGGTGTGTTGTAGTGTCCCAGTTCAAGTCAGCTCATGACAGGAGTTCTAGATTTCTCAATTCTTGATATGGACTCCTTTAATATTATATTGGGACAAGAATTCTTACGCAAGGCCAAAGTTTTCATGGCTCCATAGTTAGACTTGATCTTCATTTCACATGAAAGTTCCCCTTGCCTAGTTCAAACTCATGGAGCATAGATCAGGAAGGATGAAGGCTCTAGCCCCCTAGGTTGTGTCACCAATGGTGATGAAACATTTGGCCAGGGATCCCATAAGATTAATTTCTGCTAGCTATGCAAATGGGCAATCCTTCTAAGGCTTGTGGATCTCAAATAAACATTAACCCATGCATAGCACTGGTGCTAGATAGTTTTAAAGATGTGATGCCACCTGAGTTACCATGAATTCTACCACCTTGGAGGGTCATAGATCATAATATAGAATTACAACCAGGTACTGACCCACCTATTCAAAGGCCATATCAATTAACAAGACCATAATTAGGGGAATTGAAGAAGTAACTTGAGAACTTGATGTTCAAGGGATACATTCATCCCTCAAAATCCCCTTATAGGGCACCAACATTGTTTGTTACCAAGGAGGGTGGAATACTATGCCTCTGTTGTGATTACAAGTTGTTGAATAAATCTAGTATCAAAAACAAGTACCCAGTACCACACATTTTATACTTGTTCAATCAATTAACAAGGACCCGTTATTTCACCCAACTAGACCTTCGACAAGGATACCATTAGGTTCACATCACAAAAGTGGATGAAGAAACAACTGCATGTGTAACTCGATATGGGTCATATGAGTGGATAGTGATGCCCTTTGGTCTTTGCAATGCACCAACTACCTTTTGTATATTGATGAATGAGATATTTTGACCATTCCTAGATAAATTTGTGATCATTTGTCTCAATGATATCTTAATATATAGCCAAACCATGGAGGAACATGCCCTCCACCTACAATTAGTCCTTGAGAAGCTACAGGAAAATAAGTTGTGCATTAAGAAAGAGAAATGTGAGTTCTACTATTTGAAGCTAAAATTTCTGGGACATCTTGTAGGACATGGGTAGGTGAAGCCAAATCTAAAAAAAGTAGAGGTTGTGCACTAATGGCCTACTCCTACTAAGGTTAGATAGTTTGTGGGGTTAGCCAACTTCTATCGTAAATTCATCAAAAATTTCTCAGGTATCACTACTCCCCTCACCAATTTGCAAAAGAAAGAAATCCCATGGCAATGGGATTCAAACTGTCAGCAAGCCTTCAATAGAATCAATGAAGCTTTAACCTCCCATCTGGTGTTGGCATTGCCAAATTTCTCTAAATCTTTTTAGGTTCATACTAATGCCAATGAGAATGTAATTGGTGGCGTGTTGCTATAAGAAGGTCATCCTATCACTTATGAGTCTCAAAGGCTGAATCAAGTAGAGAAGAGATGGCTAGTCCATGAGAAAGAAACATTTGCTATGGTCCATTACTTGAGAGCATGGAGACACTACTTACTAGGAAGTTGTGTCCTTATAAAGACTAATAATTTGGCCACTAGTTATCAACTAAATCAAATGAAGCTAAGGCCCAAATAAGTATGATGGTTAGCTATGCTTTCTAAATTTGATCTGCAATTGACCTACTACCTTGGGAAGCAGAATGTGGTGGCAGATGCATTGAGTTGCCATCCTTAGCGTACCTCCAAACTCTTTTCTATCACTGGGCCACAAACTTCACATGTCTAGTGTGATGAAGTGTTGTTGGCTCAAATTCAAGATGGCTTAAAAAGGGATCCTCATGTCATTGATCTAATGAAGTTGATAGAAACTAGGTTAGCATCACAGTTGAAAATGAAAGATGGACTACTTTGGTTTTGTGACAATCGAATATGTGTTCTGGATTGGGATGGCCTATGTAAGGAGATAATCTAAGAGTGCCATGACACACAGTGAGCTAGGCACCCTGGATAGCAAAGAACCTTGGCACTCATTGAGAGAACCTTCTTCTAGCCAAAAATGTATCGAGATGTGATTTCTTATATTCAGAAGTGTCCGGTGTGCCAATAGGACAAAGGTTCTACGAAGCATCCAAGTGGTCTTCTACTCCCCTTGGAAATCCCTCCAATTCTATGGGCTACAGTGACTCTGGATTTCATCACAGGATTACCAAATGTTCAGGTCTTGAGTAGCATCATTGCAGTGGTGGACAGATTTTCCAAGTTTGACATATTTATTCCTTACCCATCGCAATGCTCAACTGAGGACATTGTAGCATATTATTTTGATAGGGTGGTCTGATATTTTAGGTTACCCATGAGCATTGTATCAAATCGTGACCCTCGATTTACAAGTGCCTTCTTGTAGCCTTGTTTAGCATGATGGGTACCACCCTCAAATTATTGACAAGTTTTCATCTGCAAATAGATGGTCAAATAGAATGAATGAACCGGGTAGTTAAAGAGTACCTCCTACATTATGTCTACAATGATCAAAAAAATTGACTTGTTCTATTGGAAATTGCCCAACTAAGTTACAACATATAGAAGTCATCAACTACTGGGTTTTCTCATACAAAACTAGTAATAGGAAGGTAGCCCATTACCCCTCATATGGTCTCCCCCTCATTATAGGGTCAGCATCCCTTGGCAAATTAATTCTTGAAAGTGTGGTTTGAAAATGTTGAAACTGCAAAATATCATTTAGAGAGGGTAGTGCAGTGAATGAAAAAATATGCTGATCGAAAATGCTAGCATTATGAATTCAAGGTGGAAGATTGGGTTCTCTTAAAGTTGGATCCACATCAGTTTAAATTGAAACAAAGAACTACCTCCAAATTGATGAGGCAGTATGATGGTCCCTTCCAGATCATCGATAAAATTAACCCTGTGACATATACGTTTCAGCTACCTATCAATATGGACAGAGTCCATCCAGTTTTTCATGTCAGCATATTGAAGCCACTGCCCGATGGGTTCCCTTATCCAAAAAGAAGCCTCACAATCTGAGAACAACCTTGTATACAATCTATACAGGGAAAGAGAGCAGACTGCATTTGAAACTTCTGGACCACTGGCCATGGTGCAGATTTGAAAGTGAAATTCCTCATCCACTGGAAGCACCATCCTGACTCAGATGATAGTTGGAAACCACTAGAGTGTTTGAGGTCCCAGGAAAACTTAATCTTGGACTTTTTTCAGGAGCAAGCAATTGATTTCTTGCCTTGGCTACTCCAATGATGGATGGAGAAACCTTCGATGAAAAAAAAAGAAAAAAATTGAAAGAGGCATGGCATGTGGTGCCTTGTAGGATCCAAGAGAAATTCCTATGAGAGCCTACCTCAAACAGGGGAGGAAGGTGCCTAGAGCCTTTCAAAGTGCTCTATAGACAATGGGGCTTAAGTTTCAAATAGAAGAGGAGCTATGTTGAACTTGAGACCCCTAGACCTTTGGATACAAATGAGTTGGGAAATGCCTTGGGACTCATACATCCCTAGGTCGGTTTGTTCTATCATGTCACAATGATAGACCACTTGATGTCCTTCCATAGCCTTGCATTTCAGGCCAAGTGTGGAAGGATGGACAAGCCAAGTCTTGAGGGGTAACATGCTTGACTTGGGTGTCAGATGCTATGATGAGTTTGGATCTTAGGAAGATGGTCGAGTTCAACAAAAATTCTTTACGACCTTAGGCCCCAGCAATTGGACCTTTCAAAACCTAAGGTCCTTTTGAGCTTAACTCAAAATAGCATGAGCCTACTTTCCCAGAATTGACAGAATCCTCCCTCTATTTTGGTGTAGCTGCCTCATGGGTTACCCAGGTAATGCTCTGAGGTCATTGTTCATTTTAAGCGGGGGAGGATTGTGAGAGAGGTAGTAGGGTTAGTGGTGGCCTGCTACCTCCCCCATGATTCGGGGGCCGTGGGGGTGCAAGGAATCCTCCACTCCTTATGTCTTTAGAACCATACTGGCATGGCAGTTCCATGCATTAGTAAGAGGAGGCTATGAGCTACCTTGTTACCCCACTTAGTAGGACCTTGCCTAGGAGGGTTACATAGTTCAACTCTACGTTGGGGTGTTTAACCAGGTGTGTCATGGGACATGCTATGGGATGTTGTGTGTGCTCATAAGAGCATGACACCAACTACTAGCATGCAGTGATGAATCTGGAGGGTTCAGCTAGTAGTCCTAGTGGTGTCCATGTGAGTGGAGCAAGGGAGTGCTATCTAGCTTATTAGTATATTGCAAATATTGTATTTGAAACATCAGTCAGGAGACATGCTAACACTAACACATTGTTTGTTGGCATGTGTTTTAGAATTGTTAATTGCTGAGGCATATTCCTCTTGAGTTTCGTCCTACTTCAGAATTTGCTTGGGAAACTCCTAGGATGTCAAACAACATTCTCAGGGACAACATTATTACAAGAAAGGTCAATATCTTCAAAACCATAATTTGTATTTTAGTTCAATTATAAAATTTTATAATAAAACTAGGTTAAGGGATTTATTTCATGTATTGTTAACCCTAGTAATGAATGAAAGGGAATACCATTAGTGGATATAAAATAAAACTATCAACTACTTCTATAATAATGATGTAAAGCAAAATTGATTGGAAAAGTAGATGTACTAAGTGTTTGGTTCTTAACTATCAACTGACATATCTAGGCAAAACATATGTAGTTTTCTATAATTACCTCATACTTAGATCACATAAATGAAATTAAATAAATTTAATCTCAATCAAAGTGTGCAATATGGTAGAAGCAATCTCGATCTTATTTTCTATTGAAATTATGTACAACTATAATTACTAGCCCAATAAAGAAGATGCCATATATATATACACACACACATACTACATTCAATTTGAACTATCATAAAAATAATAAAACAAAACCCCATTAATCTAACTATGATTCAAATGAGAAACTGTGTTTTTCATATCAATCATGGATGTATTTATAGGCATTAACCATCATCCCATCAACAAAGTGTTGATGCAGGATGTACTTCATTGTTGCAAGCTTATTAGTGAGGCTTGTTGATATTCAACCATGATAGCATTTATTTTCGCCATGCTACATTTCTTATCCAAATATCATCTTAGGTTACCTATGTAGATGTTTCTTCTTTAAGTGCATTATCAATATTTGATGCCAATGTTTCTTATTTAATGTCATATTATATTATTTTTCCTAACACTTTTTGTTCAAATGCTATTTTAAACTTACCCACAAAAGTATTGATAATGATCTTAAACTTATTAACATCCTTAAATACTCTAAACTCTTATGTTAAAAAATGTAACTTAAGAAATATTAGTACCTTAAAGCTTTTTTAATACTTGAAACAATAGAATACCTACTTGATAAACAATCTTTAGTAGACTATGTCAATGCTACAACATTGACATAGGATCTACTATGTTAATGAAAATGCAATAAATGCATATATAAATGCATGTAACAACTACATTTATGGCATTTTTTTAGTTAATAGCCTACCTAAATTCTTGCAATTTTGTTCCATATAAGCTAAAAATTATCTGTGAGTGCCTGCAACATAGTGTAAATAATTGAAAGTCTTTATTTGAGTGTTGATGAGTAGCGAGGTGCCCCTACATCCAACCATATGAATCACAAGCATTCATGCATGAGTTAGTCAAATTATGTGGATGAGACTAGTTGTGGCATCTAAATCATTATGCCTTGATCGCAATTTGTTGTCTTCCACTTGGACTAGTGGTAGCTTTCTCACATATGGTTTACTCCAAAGTGAGGCATATGATTCTTAATGTTGTTTTAGCCTTAGGCTACTCCTAATGGTAATAAAGAAATAAATTATTTAACTAATTAGCAATAGAAAGTAAAGTCTAGATTAGCCTACACATGATGAGTGTCCGTGCCCAGCTTGTTGTACACATCCTAAACCCACGTATTCACTACCAGGATTACCAAGCACTATGCTATTGGACGAACCAAGTAATAACACTATTGGGATTACCAAGTGAATACATGTTTATGCTCAAAATTGGTTATGCTCATTTTGGTAATTCATTAACATGCATGGAAACGTAAATATTAACTAAGTACATGAAACATAAATTACATGGAAAGTAAATTTAATCTAAGTCAAAGTGTTACAATGAATAAGAATCAATCTCGATCTTATTGTCATTCACGGAATATTTCCAAGTACATTGCCACTTAGATAAGACACTGTAAAAATGACTTAGATTCACACTACAAGCACTTATTGATTGTTCTCTAAGACTACTGATGGGGCGTGATATCGCATAGGCCGCGATATCACGTCTTTTCCTACGATATTGCGTACGCGATATTGTAGCCCACCGCTAGTTCTATAAATAAGAGGCGGCTCTCCCTTGTTTCTCCATCTAGATCTAGACCTTATCCAAACTCTTGTCATTTTTCCATTCCAGAGTTAAAATAATTTCCCTATGCCCGCTGTAGGAGTCCCAAAGTGAACGGATCTTTATTCGAGCAATTCTATACCTGAGCACACACTTGTGTATGGCAATAAAGACGAACTTTTGGATAAACCTTGCAGTGCATGAACTAAGCTAAATAGGACTTTAATTAATGTTAAATTTTTAAATGCTTTCTTAAGAACTTAATCTCTCTCAACCCTCAACTCCTAGTTAAGTGCATTCAATACGACTGCTTCGAGCACATGCGTTACGCTTGGTAATCCCAGTAACGAATAGCATTTGGTAATCCTAGCAGCATTGCATTGGTTTAGGGTGTGAAACGACAAGTGGAAATGGATACTGATGCTAGGGTAATTAAGGCTTAGTTAGTTAAAGTTAGTTACTTAGTCTCTTCACCCTTTCCCTCATTAGCATAGGCGATAAAAGAGAAAAGATATAAAAATCACATACCTCAAACTCACTTAACCATACAACCGTGAAAAACATAAGTGAGTTTGGGAGGATGACTGATTAACCTTAGGTGTTCCATAAGGCACGTAAGCACTTAGTCTGCGAAGTTCGACCAGATTGCGCATGCACGCTTGTATTCGTATGGTTGAGTGTAGGGGTACCTCACCACTCATCAATGGGACCGTTGCCTGGGACTAAGTTGTTTGTGCGCTAAGTAGAACATAGGAAATCATTCACATTGTTGGGAAGCTTAAAAAAACCCTTAGGATTAATCAGAAGAAAAATTAAACAATGGTCAATAACACACCGACAAGATAACAATGTCTTCTTCTTCTCATAAAAGCAGTTCACCACCTAGGGATCACACAAGAGACAGTCGGCGACACAACATACATAACCAAGAACCGCTAGTTCCTCAAGAGTATCGGGTAGTGTATACTCATCATGATGAGTATATACCCAATTTTACCTTTATCCTCCACCAAGATGAACAACTGCGTTGGAGAGACCTGCAAGGTTACATAGTGTTACCCTCAGATCGGGAAGTCCCTAACATGCTCCTTCGTGCTCTTGCACAGATAGACATGACGCAGCTATATGCTGAATACGTTGCATGTGATTATGACACAAGGGATTACCATCCCATAGCAGTGCAACATTTATGAGATGTGCAGCAAGAGAGTTACCACACGTCATTGAAGGGCAAAGGACCCCATAATGCTTCGCTTGTCATAAGAGAAATTAAGGGTGGTAAACCTATCTCAATAGGTTCTCCACAAAATGATGTTCCCCCTCCTATCAATAGTGAGAAGGTGGTGTATCAAAACCTTTGCTCCACAATACACAATCCTAGTTCTAATTCCCACGAACACCAAGTGTTCAATGAGGGAACACAAACACAAGATAAAGGCGAGCATTCTGATCGTCATCACGATTGGGGTCAAGATCACCGACAAGAAGGTAGGAAACATCATCATGGTGATGGTTCTCCTTCCTCTTCCCCTCCATCACATGACTCATCCTCTCCTTCCACATCAAGACGCAGTCACAACGAGCACAACCATGAGGATAAGGGTAAGCATAATGAGAACCCTTAACGAGAGAGTCGAGAGCAAGGACGAGGGCATTCGAGAGAATCTAGGCATGGAAGAAGGGAAAGTAGGAAACCGCGTAGACATCATAGATGCCATAAGAGAAATGACAATGAAGAACCCCTACTAGCAACCTGAAGTATGCTAGACATTACGAAGGCCGTTAGAATACCTACAAGGCACCAAAAAGATAGTCGGATCAAGAGACTAGACATGAATAATATCCCACAATTTGAGGGAGGATACAAAGCTAATCTGCAGAAACACTTATAGGCATTTCACGATGCCTGTACCTTGCAAAAAATTGAAAACAAGTGGCAAAAATTAAAGTTGTTCCCAAGGACACTCATAAAAGAAGCAGAAAACTAGTACCGATCCTTAGAACCGGAAACCATTAGGAGGTAGAGTACAATGCTAGAACTGTTTAATGATAAATATCAAATATGAAAATAGATCCAAGGATGGAAGCAGGGTAATCACAAACCATTGAATGCTGCTATGGGCTGATATTATGCATTGTTACATCGTTGTCCAGGCCATGGTTATGCACAACGGGATCAACTCCATCATCTCGTAGATGGGCTAAGACACGAAACTAGGAGAACCCTTGGGACATATGCCCAAGGGAGATTGTCTAAGCTTAGGTCCCATGAAGTTCATAGATTTTTGGAGTAAGTAGCTAAGAAAGAAGGAGAGCTACGCAAAAGAGAAAGTGCAGAAGAATATAACTGTGATCCTTCCCTCTGAAAGAGGGGAGTGAGATTATGTGAAGAGGAGGATGAGTCACCACTCAAGGAGTTAGTGAATAGAAAAACCTTGCCGCTTCAAAAATTGACAACTGAAGTATTGACTAAGGTAGATCAAATGTGGGACTCCTTAGACAGTAGATTCAAAACTGTTTTGAAAATCGTAGAGGAGTCTAAGGAGCGAAGTAGTGACCATGATAAGAAAAAGAAGAGGGACTTAGACCATGCACGTAACAAGGGTAAGGGAAAAATGACTATCATCGATGAGGTTGTGGACTCTAATATGGACAATGACGGTGGATGTGAGATCTACCAATATGACCATCCTAAGGGATGTTGCCCAATAATCTCACATCTGCAAGAGTCTGGGGTGTATGCACTCAACCCAAGACTTAACAAATGGCAAGCACCCCGAAGGTTACCTTATGCCCAAGGTAACCTAAGGCAGTTCCACCAACCCTTAACGTATTATCCAAGTGGAACTCCACCACAACCTATTGAGCAACACCAAAGTCATGGGGGATGCCACCGCCTAGGTAACAATACCCTTACCAGAACCAGATCCATATGGCTATTATGTGCAACAATCGGTTTCTCCAAGTAACTCTATGGATCACGTAACCCCACGATGTCACTACCAAGTTCAGGAGTATTTTAGAACTCCCTCTCTTGGAAGAGACACTCCACATGCATACCATCCTCTGAATCCATCCACATCTCTTACACCAATAGTTCCACTACCACTTGCTCCAACAATGTAAGGGAAACTCCCCACTCAACCACAGCAACGTAATGCTACGAGAGCTGTAAACCTTCAATCCACTACTGGTTCTAACAACTATACAAAGAGAAGACCCTTCTTTAGAACCAATAGTGCAAACAAGCTCTCACACTACAAGCGGTTGAGTCTATGACCACTCCTCCATCAAGAAAGGCTTCGGAGCTCCCTTCAAATCAACAACAGAGCTCAACACACACGGTTATGTTAACACATACCATCACTAACTGGATAAAGGTGGGCCACCTTCCTAGGAAACTCCCTGACCCTAGAAGTCCCTTAATCTACCTCCAAGTCACTGGGAATGAACCACGTAAGGCTCTTCTTGACTCAAGTTCCAGAGTCAACTTAATATCGCAAGAAATGTATATAGCCTAGAACCTACCTCCACTCAAGAAGAGCAATATTCAATTAGAGTTGGCTGACCAGTCCATCACTATCCCCTTGGGACTTGTGGAGGACA
>MNCI01001592.1:176922-191305 GCA_015680685.1 Gnetum montanum
CAGTAGGAGTCCCCAAGTGAACGAATCTTTATTCGAGCAACATTGTACCTGAACGCAAGTTGTGTACGGTAATAAAGATGAGCTTTGTGGATAAACCTTGCAGTGCATAGAATAGGATTTATTACTTGTTATTTCTTACCTGTTATTTATTACCCTGCAGTAGCGCGGCATGAGTACTACTTGATTACGAGCATTTATGGATGTGTACGACTAATCAAGGAATCAGCTGCTCATCACGATTAGATTCTCTCACCCTCAACTTCTAGAATGCGGAATGAGTACGACTTGATTACGAGCATCTAAGGATGTGTACGGCTAGTCAAAGAACGAATGCTCATTACGTTTAGGCTAGTTAAGTGCCTCAGTACAACCACTTNTAGCATAGGAGACATAAAACATAAAAGACTATAAAAATCATATACCTCGGACTTACTTAACCATACACCGTGACAACTACAAGTAAGTCTGGGAAGACAACAAATGATTAACCCCAAGTGTTCCATGGGGCGTGTAGGCATTTAGTCTGCAGAGTTCGACCGGATCGCACGTGCTACGCTCATTTCATATGGTTGAGTGTAGGGGTACCTTGCCACTCATCACAACAGAAAGTAAAGTCTAAACTAGCCTACGGGCAATAAGTGTCTGTGCCTAGCCTACCATACAAGTCTTGAACCCACATATCCACTATTGGGATTACCAAGCACTACGTTACTGGGTGAACCAAGCAATAATGCTACTGGGATTACCAAGCGAATATGTGTTTACACTCAAAACTAGTCGCACTCATTTTGCCAATTCATTAACATGCATGGAAACATAAATATTAACCAAGTACATGAAACGTAAATTGCATGGAAAGTAAATTTAATCTAATTCAAAGTGCTACAATGAATAAGAATCAATCTTGATCTTATTACCATTCATGGAATGTGTCCAGGTACATTGCCACTTGAATAAGATGTCATACAATTAACTCAGATCCACATTGCAGGCACTCACTGACTATTCTCTTAGACTATAGAACAAAACTATAAGAGTTCAACTGCTCTTTTGATCAAAGAATGCCAATACACTACTGGAGCACGCATATTTATAGGTGAACATAGACACTCCATCAATAGGGCCTCATCCACGCATCATTGCATGCGTCAACAAGGCCTCATCAATGCATCATTTATGTTGATGGGGCTACATCAACAAGGCCTCATCTACATGACTACTTCGAAGCAACTACGTCGAAGCAGCTACGTCGAGGTGGCTACCTCAAAGAGGCTATGTCAACGCAACCAACTAATGCTTCATCAAGTGCTATGTACTTGGACACATTGCATTACTATCAATAAAGATCAAGATTATTTCATTCCATTATAGCACTTTGGCATAGCATAGAATTTACATTTAATGCAACTTATTTCAAATGCACCTAGTTAATATTTACTTTCTCACACATTTAATTAGTAATTTACAATTACATGCACAATAATTATGGTAGCATAAGTACAAACTAATTTCAAGTATAACATATATCATCTAGTAATCCCAATAGTGCTCCTACTTTGTTTACTTGGCAATAATCAACTTTTAACCCAATAGTGATTATGTGAGTCTAAGATGTGCATGGCAAATCGGGAACGAATGCTTATCACATAGGATAGTTTAGCTTTTAATTCTTGTGTTAGCTTAATTTAGAATTAATTTTTATATTTTTATAATATTTTATTATGGCCTTAGCAATATTAGGATCATGTACCTCAATTACACTCAACCATACACATAGAACTACATAAGTGTAATTAGAGAAACAATGACTTACAATTGAATGCTTAGCTATTTAGGTATCATACTAGTCTAGTCTACAAATTAAAATCAAGTCACTTGTGTACACATGATTTGTATGATTGGACGTTGGAACTACTTGTTGCTCATCACTACTTTAAGAAGATTAGCCACCCACCTCTATTACACTATGAAACACTCCACTTTGATGGCATGAAAGACTACTCTTTGAGTCTAACTTGTCCCATTGGCATTCCTGTAGAGTTGAGCATTTAGAAATATTTTAGTAACTAAAAACAAAAACCAACCCAACCAATTACAACATTGTATGGTGAGTTAGCACTTTGCAATTGGACTAGGTTGATGCAACCCAAGCAAGATTACCACCCTTAACTTGCAACCAAACCCATACCTTTACATACATGCCTTGGTGAGTTGATGCCTCACCAATAAAATGCATACCTTAAAATACATACCTTAGTGAGTGAATTCCTCACCTATGTACTAATTAAACATGGATAAATGGTATAACATTTGAAAACAAAGAAAAAAGTTCATTATACTTAATTAGACCCTTGAGTTGAACCATGTTTCAATAAAATTGGCAATGAAAGATGGCGCACATTAGTTTATTATCTAAATAGAATCACAATAATGTCATCATATTCCTTTATAATTCTTATAATGTACCATGTTACCTTAAAGTAATGGATTATGATAGCTAATATCCTGTGGAAAGTAGGATGCACGCAATGACATTGTTACAACATTTTCCTTGATTGCAACATCCACACGAATTTATCCTCTTTTTGGTAAGCCGATCCGCAATGCAATCTTATTTCCATGTTTGGTGAACGTGGAAATCGATATGATTTTATAACAAGGTTCACTTGAGAACCAAAATTCATGAATTAACACTCCTCACAACCCGTGGGGCCACACCCATATGTAATAAAAGGGTACAAACTTTTGCAAACGCATCAGCAATAATAATAATAATAATCATAATCATAATAACACTTCAAATCGATAAAGTGTGGATCACGGCGACAACAAGAAGCAACAGCGGTGCAGTGTCTTATCACCAGCCAAAAGTGTGCTATTAAATCCAATCAATGCCTGTGCGTCACCCATGGCAACGGATCAGCCGCGCAACGGCTATGAAAACACCTCACCCGGACTGACGGACTCAAGGACGCCACTCTCATTGCCAACCCAACAAATACCAGCACAGACAGTATCGCCACTTGCCCACTCTGATTCGCACATTCCACCCAAATAACAACGAACGAACGAACAAACGAACCAACACCACCGGAATGGACACCGACACAGCACCAAACCCATTTACGAGAGAAAGCCCTTTTCAGAATTTGCACATGCCATCATTGCCATTGGCCACTCCATGGCAAATCCGCGCTCCAACCGGAGTCCCATCACTCCTTCCGCATGAACAGTACCGCTACCGCATTCAAATTCCTCCGTTTCAGTCGGCGCCGGCCGCGCTCCGGCACAGTAATTCCGCATGTCTGGGAATGCGACATCTCTACCGCGTTTCAAAAGATCCCTCAACTGTTACCATGATTATTACGCTAGTAAAAAGGGAAACACTGTTGCGTCTGCGCTCGTTTTTTTTTTGCACTGTTCATAGATTTGTTTCCGCCTGCGAACAGAACAAAAAAATGCCGAGCGTCATCATCACGATCAGTGAAGTCAGGTCAGTCAGTACGCGAGTCAGTCGGTCAGTCACGCTCGGTGAGGCCGCCACGGTCGGCAACATGATCGCGGACCATCGACTGCGACTGAACAGCGGCGGACCAGCGCGCCGGGGACACGCTGCCGGCGCTGGAGCTGCTCTGCACCGCCGCCAACTCCCGCGAGTCGCACAACGCCCGCGCCACATCCGTCATGTGAGGCCGCTCGTCCGCGGCCACCGCCATGCACCGTACCGCCACCGCGATAAGCGCCTCCACGGCGCCGCGCTCGTCGTCATCTTCCGCCACCGCCAACGCCGCCGCCGACGACGACGAGTCGCCGCCACCGTCGTCGTCGCTGGCGCGTGCGGCGCGCGCCCACATCGTTAGAGCCGCAGGCGCCGGAGCCGCGGCGGCGGCCCCGCGGACTTGACTGGGACGGCGCGCCGTGAGGATCTCCAGCAGCAGCACGCCGTAGGCAAAAACGTCCCCCGGCGCCGTCGCCCGGCGCCCTGCCGCACACTCCGGCGCAACGTACGCGGCGGCGTCCTCGGGGGACGACGACGATGATGGTGATGCTTCTAATTCCGCGTCCGGGTCGAGATATCCATCGCTGACGGCTCCGTCGGAGACGAGCGCCTCGAAGTCGGCGCCGATGAGGACGTTCGTGGATTTGAGTGCCCCGTGCACGAGGCCGCGGCCGTGCACGTACTCCACCCCCACCGCCACCTCCTCCGCTATCTTCACGCACGACGTCCAGTGCAACGCTTTCCCCGCCGTCGACCCCTTCCCACCTGCAACGAATGCAATCAATCAAACACGCACGCACGGATGATGGATGATGTTTTGCTGTGTCAAATTCCAAATCTTTCCGTAAAATTCATGCTCTGCTCTCGCTTTTATGTACCGTGAACTAGCGCCGAGAGGCTCCCGTTGCGGAAGAATTCAGTGACGACGAGGCGCTCATCCTTGGTTTGGAAATAGGCCTTCACGGGCACCACGTTGGGGTGGCGGAGCCGCCCCAGCTCTTCCATCCGTTTCTCGAAACTTCCGCCGCTCATCTGCGCCGACGTGCTCTGATTGAGCCGCTTAACGGCCACCGTAACCCCGCCTTCCATGACAGCCTTATACGTGCTACCCAGCGTGCCCCGCCCGATGATCTCCGCCGTTGCTCTTAGCAGGTCCTCCAGCCCGTACCCGCCGGGCTCGCCACAAAAAACGACATTACCGTTACTCCGGTACTCCTCGGGCGACGCCGGCGGCGGAGCCTCCGGCGGGTCCCCATTCTCCGGCGCAGCCGGCTTCTGCTTTTTCCGGTAGCACAGAACCAGCAACAGCACGCCAACCACCACTGCCGCGCCGGCGCCCGCAGCAATGGCGACCACGCAGACGCGGCGCCCGGATCGGGTCTGCCCGACCGCGGGTACCGGCGCGTTGCAGAGACGGCCGCCAATGATCCCGCAGAGCCCCCGGTTGCCCAGAAACGAAGAGAAATTGAACGCCTGGAGCTCTTCCGGAACGCATCCACTGAAATCGTTATTGGAAACGTTGAAACATCTCATGGCCGTGCTTTTCAACGGAGGGAGAGTCCCCGTGAAATGGTTATTCTCGAGGCGCACAACGAGAAGGCTGCGCAGGTTGCTCAGCGACGCCGGAACCCCGCCCGAGAAGCGGTTGTCCGCGAGCACAATCACGTGCAGGCGGTGCAGCCGGGGAAGCCAGGTCGGAAACGGACCGGAAAGGAAGTTTCCGTTGAGGTATAGAATTTTCAGGTCCCGAAGCGCCGACAGGTCTGGAACGGGACCGGAAAGTCTGTTGTGCTTGAGGCTGAGAACACGGAGCTGGTCCAAGCGGGCGATGGTTTGATCCCCGATGGAGCCGTTAAGGCGGAGATTTTCCAGCACCAGTTTCGTAACTCGGCCGTCCGCATTGCATTGGCCGACGCCCCGCCATGTGCAGTGACTGAAGGTCGAGTTCCAGGCCGAGTTGAGTGCTCCGCCCGGATCCGCAGTTTTCCGAAACGACAGCAACGCGTCCTGGTCGTTTTTCTCCGGAGATGCTCCGTCGGACCAACAACTGCAGATCAAAATCGCCCAAAAGAGCGACAGCGGCACTGAGAAGTTGCTTCTCGGCGCCATTGCTGGAGAGGAAGAATCATCAAAGAGACCGCCAGATCAATGCCACCATCTGTCCAAGTTCTGGCCTGTTAACAAGGATGGCGGATGACTGACGGTCTCCACGAAATCCAGTCATGGCGGAAGGAATGGGCGACGTTTGGAGCTTAACAGCAGAAGCGCATTGGCGAAGGCTGAGATGGAAATGGCGATCTGCAGCGGCGCAAATGTAGAGGAGGCGAGGCAGACAGGTGGTTGTGATACTACTGTTACTACGAACAAGTAGTAGCAGCAATGACAGTAAGGAAAAACGATAAAATAACACGACTGTTATGGGGTGGATGAAATCACATGCTCTGTAGGTTTTGTGTGGAGAGATTCGGCAGGTCCGTAGTGCGCAGGACAGAGCAGATCCATTAATATTCCCGCAAATGTACTGGGGTTTAGATTAAATTTAACCCGCGGGCCACGCCATTGATCGTCAGCTCAACGTCTCTGCGGAGTTGAATGAACGCGTGGAAGATTGATGACGCGGAAGAAGACCCAGGTACATAGATACAGAACGTAGGAAAGACCGGAGAAGCCACCTCTGTCATTTGGCAGCAGCAAGAATGGACTGAACTTGGACTGAACATTTTAGACCTTGGGCTTGTTTGGTGGTGAAATGCACTCCGCAACTGTTGTGTGGAAATTCTTTGTTTTTCAAGCGGCAGTCGTTGGGAGTCGCGATTTGGGCGAGAACGGCGTGGAAGAAGGTGTTTCTGGCGGGTTGATATTCTGGGTTGCCAACAGCCTTCCCGAAAGATTCTCACGACTCTCTTCTGCTGCTGTTCTGTTCTACTCTGCTGTGGGCCTGGCTCGTGGTCACACACCCCAGTCGCATCCGTGAACTTGCTTTTTCCTGCGTTTTTGCTTCGCATGAAAAGGCCAGGGTTGAGGTTCCTGTAAGCGTTCGAGAAGGCCCACCCTGCTGCTGCAATAAGCACCATTAAAAAAAAAACCTTTTCAAAATGGAAAGACGAATCCCCTCTGAGGTACAAAGAACTTTTACGTAAACTACGAAAACGGATCAGCGTTAAACCAGATGCATTTGGGAAGCGGGAAGTGCACAATCCTAGTTTTAAGTACTTCTGCCATGATTGATCCACCGCTTAATTTAAGTACCCAAGTTTAAAAATTAATTGCCTTTGCCAACCAATCAGATCTGGCATATCAGTTGAACCATGTTGGCCGTGCGGGGTATGGCTTCCAGGTTCGATATTATTGAACTCCTACCTCAACTTGGAAAAATGAGTGCCCTGCTACCCCACCACGATACGAAAGCGTAAGAATGTTAATTACGTTTTAGCTAATTAAAAAATAGACGGCAACCCTTTTTACGTTCCAATTTGGGAGTTGTATTCAGTTGTAGTAGCCAATTTACGGGATTCATCATCAATGGGGTAAATGATTTCGGTGATTAATCATTCAGCATATGCACCTGGTGGAAATTTGAACGAGTACCCCTCCTTTAGGTAACAGAAGCTTTCGAGAGTAAAGATTAATTTAAGATTTGAAATGGAACTTTCAAATTCCTAATACACATGTTATCCAGATTAGCCGTTAATTTTTTTAATGATGTCTTTAAAAATCATTGCAAGTAAATTTCTACAGGCCCTTACATGAAAAGTTCTACACTTTTTAAATTCATTGCAGGTACATGTACATTTCTATGCATCCAAAGTTTTAAAATTCATTGCATGTACAGGGGCTGCATTCGGACTTTCATCATTTTCACGCTTTTAACACAATGCCAAATAATTATGGCTTTGATTTTTGAAAGGCTTAAGGCTCTACATCGTGTCAAAAGTTTTATTAATCAAAATGTAGCATTTGATAAAACCCATAGAAAGGGTAAAATATACACATGTAGTATCACATAGAACTAGAACAAGTAGAAGTAACATGAAAGGAAAGACCAACTATTATTAATAGAAGAAAGCATCGTTTCAAGAATTCACTTCTGACTAAAAACCAATTATATAGTCAGCAATACAAATAGAATGAAGAGTATGAACCCCATGGTGCATTAGACAAAATCTCATAAGATGATTTAAAAACTTCTTTACATTCATTTTTAGTTCAATTCTAAATTTCTTTTTCTTATTTAAAGAAATAAACAGCTGTACTATGGGTATCGTACTGCTTCAAAGAAGATGAGTTTTATTCGACTTACCGTAATACATATTTGCACATGCTTTAAGGAAGTTTAGCCATTTACTACATATTTACAAATATGCTTGACTAGATCAATTGTCTTCTTCCAGTGCAGAACGACAAATTGTGTATCATGCTTTCGTCTTTCTGACATCCAAAACAAAATGAATTAGGTATGAATCATCTCTGCTTCCTGAAATCAGGGCATATCAAAACTACTTTATCGCTAAAGCTGTTAGGCTAGTAAAATTTTTCTTTACTTTTCATAATAACATCATAAACTATTAATCAGAAATATTATGCAACAGGTTGCAAGGATCCAGACAGGATCTAAATTTGATCCTATGAATGCTTAAGCCAAATAAAAAGCCAATCAAATGAAAATTGCAAACATTAAAGGTTTAAAAAATGCAACAATATTAACAATAGCTAGAAATAAATTCACTGAAACTGCTCTATGAAATCAATATTTCTTATAAAGACTGTCTAACCAATGACAACAAATGATGATTCTAACCAGCAAAGTTCAAGAGCGAAAGATGGAACAAAATGTTCCGCACTGTCAAATCTAGATTTCATACATTGTTGCATGAACCCATTTCATCTTTAATTCATTACAAGGGCTGCTAAACCCATTTCATCTTTAATTCATGTGACAGTTCATATCCATAACACTCTGTTGCTTGATAATTATTTGATTGTATCCCATATCTATTTTTCCCAGCTGCAATATACACCTATTAATAATCTATTTATCAGAATCAAAATTACGTCTTGGAACTCAAAGGTCCAAGGTAAACCATGATGCTATGCGTCCAAAATCAATCAATTTAAAGTAAATGAAAGTGGCAGTGTAGAATACAGTCACCTATCGTGTTTTCAACCTAATAAATACATCGTTATTTCTGTGCAACTGATGGCCTATGTTACCACATGCAGAAAAGTTATGCGCAAAACTTTCCTGTTACGAATTGTGTAACTATATTCCATACCTATTCATTTCTCAAATACCTAATTTCCTTACCACCGCTCTAAGCCTCTATCTTCATTTACAAAGGTAAACAAAAAAAATTCAGCATCTCAAACATGGAACTGTAAAGACAAAATGCCAAAAAGGCATTGTTTTCACTACTATTGCCAAACTGGGTGAACAATAAAAGTTTATACTTCAAAATTACAGTTTAACCATACCATGTTCTCCGCTAAGAAAACATCCCAAGCATTCATTAAATAGAACCTTTTGGTAACACGATTAATTCTCGCTGGTGAAAAGAACTAAACTCTCGGATCAAAAGGCAGATTACTAAAAGAAACATTCAATGAAAACACAGGAAGTTTAGTAAAGAAATTATCTCTAGTATCGTTTTGAGATGCGGGACATTGCATACTTGTTTGTCCTCTCGTAATAAGTGCGCAAAATCACTGCCGCTGTTTCCTCAACAGCCTTTGCTGTGACCTCTGCAATCCAAACAATAAGGTGAATGCACATTTCATTCAGAATCATTATGATTAACAAACTGATTTCTAAGATGAATCAGAACTAAAAAGCTAAACTTAAAAAAACAATTCCCGCATTATTACCAATAACGGGCCATCTACGATTCTCAGCAAAAAGCCTGTTGCTGTACTGGAGCTCCTCTCTAATATGTTCCATATCTGAATAAGGGCTGCTTCCGGAGAATCTGGACCGTTCCAATCCAAGAGCATTAGCCCTGGCCAGACGAATGGCTTGAAGCACAACAGGATTAATGGTCAAACCGTAAATCTTATCTTGGTTAATTTCGAACAGTTCTTGAGGAGGATGAGTGCCCGAAACAAGGGGCACATTAGCAACCTTGTAGCCCTTCTGGGCCAGATACATGGAAAGAGGGGTTTTGCTCGTTCTGGAGACACCAACAAGAACAATATCTGCTTTGTGCAAATTCTGCGGCAGGGCTCCATCATCCTGTTTAATGGTGAATTCAACAGCTTCTATGGTCTTGAAATAATGCTTGGAAAGCATTGCCCTGCGAGTAGGGCTCCCCCTTGGGACTCCAGACGGCTCAACTCCCAGATGGGCACCAATGGCCTCTGTTGTCGGTCCCAAAATATCAGTATGCGGCACTCCCCACAATTCACAGGCCCTTTCTGCCGCCTCTGCCATGTTTGGATCCGCAAGTGTATACAGAACAAGTGCTTCTTCATTAGCAGCCTGCTTAATTATCTCTATCAGTCTCTCTTCCTCATCAATCTGCACATTTTGGGGAACCCAGAGTTAATTAACTCTCATCAAATTGTAAATTGCAGAACCAATGGGTGAAATTTAAACCCAGATTTAATTAACTCTCATCAAATTGTAAGTTGCAGAACCAATGGGTTAAATTTTACCCAATTGCTTATTTTGCCCTAACTAATTTGCGGAACCCATTTTCAGGCTACATTCATTTAATTGTAAGTTGCAGAACCAGGGTGTTAAATTTTACCCAATTGCTTATTTTGCAATAACTAATTTGCGGAACCCATTTTTCAGTCTACATTAATTTGTACTTATTGCAGAACCGATTGTTTGAATTCATCAAACTGCACATGCTGCAGAACCCATTGCTCAAATCCAATCAATTTGAATCTATAGCACAGCTCATATTCTGCAGAACCCATGGGAAAATCTCCAGCAGAATTTAAACCTGTATTGCAGGAAATTTTAAGGAAAAGGAAAAAAGGGAAAACTGAGGGAGTATAGAGAGAATATGTACCCCGGAAAAGAGATGGGTATTAACAGCACAACCCCTGTCGACCAAGCAGTTTTCAAATTGGCCCAAGGCAGCGTTTACAGAGTGCTCTGCAGTCCATCCTGTGCCATCGGAGAGCATGTAAATGGCTTTTCCAGACGGTTCAAATTCCTCTTCATCTTCGGTGGATGTGTGTATGTTGATGGAAGGGATAATTTCAGAAACATGGGCAGATTTTTTGCTCCCGGGAAAGGATTTTAACGCGTTCTTTACGGAGCGCAGAGTTCGAACCCTCGACCATCGCTGCAATTTCGAACTGCCCTTTGACTTCCAGTGTTTTGAATCGTCCTGCTGCCCTCCGTTTTCGGAGGCCATGTTCATAATCTGAAAACGTGGTTTCCAAAACGATTTTCTGCCGTAGCAGAGAAAATAGGAGTTGGCGAGTGCAGACATGGATGCCTAGAACCACAGAGACTCCAAGTTTGAGGCAAGTGGGATTCAACACAGTCGCATGCTTCTTAATTTTCAACAAATTTATCGTATGCAACAAAAATATGTGGCGATTGAGCAGGCATGGCAGATAATTAACAATACAGTACGTAGATTGTTTGAAACTTGATGCGTTCCCGTCGCCGACATTCGAACAGCTCTACATGAAAACATTAATGGGAAATCGGAAACATAAAAAGTTTTGTTAGGTCACGGACAACAACATTTGTTAACCTGGCTCACATGCAGGATCGTGTTTAGCACAGTAGAATTTTATATAACTTTATATAACTTAGCATTATCTGGAGCTTTCAAATCAAATCTCTTATAACTCGGCTAACACCTCATTGTTAAACCTTTTTTATTGTTGAAATCATTAGTGGTAGGGAAACCAGTGGGTGTCGCAAACATAAATAATTCAACTATTATAAGTAACAAATCCTTTTTGATTTCCTGAACATAATAAAAATTTTCAATTCTAGTAACAATGTAACATGATACTTTTTTACAAAAAGGATCATTACTAGGAGCCAAATAGGTAACGACTTAACATGATACTTTTAAAAAAGGAAATAAACTACATTGATGAGGAATATTGGAATTGAATAAGTGTATCTAGGCCATGTTCTAAGGGTCCCTAAGGTTGTCTTTGTCGACACTTGTCCTTTAGAGGTAATTTAGCATCGCCATTGTGATTAGGCCTAGGCTTGGACATAAGAGGTGGTCAAGTCCCTTCTTTTTCCACTTCACTCGAAACCTATTACTTGCCTTAGTGGCTCCACAAATCCATGTTGGCATGACCATAGTGTAAATACCTTAGGTCAAATCCCTAAAGGTTCCCTCAAAAGATATGTTTATAGTTACAGTGTTCCATTTTGTTAAGGGTCTTTTAATAATAATTACAACTCCTAATTATGGAATGATACCATTTGGGAATGGAAACATGACAAATTGGTGGATTGGCAAGACTAGAGGATGAATACTTGGTAGTAAGGATGGCATTTCATATCAATGGGAGGGGCAGTTAAATAATCATTGAACTATTAGCTAAGCTTTCCTTTTGAGAATGATGAGGGAAAAGGGGGTGAGATGGACATTTTCCTAACTCTTTGGTTTGGCAAGGGTTTTCCAGTTAAGATGGATCTTATTGTAATCATTAGTGCCCTTCCATATGAATGCCCAAATTCACACATCAACCATTGCACTAAAGATCTATGATGACATGAGAGTAATAATGGAGTCTATGGAAATTACCAACAAAACTATATTGTTAGGCACAACTAGGTTCATGAAGAATGAAAAATGTCATATTGGTTATTGAGACATTTATGGATCTTATTGTAAACATAATTGAAGTATGAAAGTTTGGGATAGATGATAAACAATGGTTTTCTAAGTAGGCATCAAGGAGGTGCTCTAAAGTTCCCCCAAGGAGCCTTACAATGTGATATAACATGTTGATGAACCGCGATATCGGGTCCAACCATGCGATGTCGAATACTCGATATCGAGGCCTGTCTCCTCGCCTATAAATAAGAGGCGACACCCTTGGTTTTCACATTAGACAGTTAGTCCCTTAGCCGAACTCTTGCCATTTTTTCCCTCCAAAGTTAGAATTATTTCTGCATGCCCGCAGTAGGAGTCATAGAGTGAACGAATCTTTATTTGAGCATTGTGTACCTGAGCACACTTTGTGTACGACAATAAAGACGAACTTTATGATAAACCTTGCAGCATTTAGAATAGATTAATTAGCATTAATTATTATTTAATGCTTTCCTAGTTGATTAATGATTTCTCTCACCCTACAACTCTCTTAGTTAAATACACTCAGTACAACCGCTTCGAGCATGCATGTAGCGCTTGGTAACCCAGTAATGATTAGTGTTTGGTAATCCCAGCAACGTTGCACTGGTTCATGATGTGTACGACAAGTGGGAACGGATACTGGTGTTAAAAGTAATTAGAACTTAGTTAATGAGTAGTTGAATTAGATTAGTTACTTAGTTATCTCTCTCCCCCTCCTTACTAGCGCAAGATATAAAACACATAAAAGCTATAAAAATCATATGCCTCAAGCTTACTTAACCATACAACCATGACATACAAGTAAGTTTGGAAAGACAACAATTAACCAACCCATTATTGTTCCATAAAGGAGCATAGGCACTTAGTCGTTGGAATTCGACCGGATCATGCGTGAAACGCTCGTATTCGTATGGTTGAGCGTAGGGGTACCTCGTTGCTCATCATTGGTGCCCTTGCCAAGGACTTAGTTGTTTGTGTGCTAAGTACAACTTAGGAAATCATTCACATCGTTGGAATGAACCCTTAGGGTTGGTTAAAGAAAAGATAATAGTACATTGCACACTGAACAAGATAAAATGTCTTCTTCTTCGCACAAAAGCACTTCACTGCCTAGGACTAACACAAGAAGCAATCGGCGGCATCATACACATGACGTTGATCCGCCAATCCCTCAACAGTTTTGTGTGGTATATATTCATCTTGATGAATATGTACTTGACTCACCTTTATTCTCCATCAAGATGAACAACTGTGTTGGCATGACTTGGAAGGTAACATAGTGTTACCTCCCGATTGTTCAGTTCCAAGCATGCTCCTTCGTGCTCTCACATGAATAGGCATGCAACACTTACACGTAGAATACATTGCGCAAGACTATGATTCGAGAGACTATTGTCCCATAGAGGCACAACATCAAAGGGATTTGCAACAAGAGAGACACCATAAGTCTTTGAAGGGAAAATGGTCCAAGTATGCCCCCCACATTTTAAGCAAAATTGAGGCTAATGAACCTACCTTAGGTAGTCATCCACATAACAATGTTCCTCCCCTTGACTTTGGCCAAGGGGTTGTGTATCATAACCTTCATTCTACTATTCATAACCCAAGTGCTGATACCAACAAACACAAAGTGTCTGAAAAAGGAACAAGGACACATGACAAAGATGGGCATTCTAATCACAATCGCGATCGAGGAAGAGACCATTGAAGAGAAGGTAGTAGACACCGTCATGGTGGTGGTTCTCCTTCGTCTTCACCTTCATTATCCCCTTCACCCTCTCCTTCAGTGTCCAGACATAGCCATAGAGAAAAAGATCATGAGGATAAGGGCAAGCAAAGTGGAAGTCACAGAAGAAATAGCCAAGACAGAGGACAAGGGAACTTTAGGGAATCACGACATAGAAGAAGGAAGAGTAGGGAATAGCGTAGGCATCATAGATTCCATGAACGAGATGATCATGATGAACCCCTACTCGCTACTTGAAGCATGCTAGACATAACTGAGGCTGTGAGAGTTCCAACAAGGCACCAAAGAGATAGTAGGATCAAGAGGTTAGATATAAATAACATCCCACAATTTGAAGGGGGATATAATGCT